>CABFVX010002239.1:53206-95860 GCA_902151425.1 Timema shepardi | reverse complement strand
TGGTATAATGAAAACTTTTATTCTAGCTTTCCTGTGGTGGACAGGTTGCGGTTATAATCCAGACTGGTATAACGAAAACTTTTATTCTATCTTTCCTGTGGTGGACAGGTTGCGGTTATAATCCAGACTGGTATAACGAAAACGTTTATTCTAGCTTTCCTGTGGTGGACAGGTTGCGGCTATAATCCAGACTGGTATAATGAAAACTTTTATTCTAGCTTTCCTGTGGTGGACAGGTTGCGGTTATAATCCAGACTGGTATAACGAAAACTTTTATTCTATCTTTCCTGTGGTGGACAGGTTGCGGTTATAATCCAGACTGGTATAACGAAAACTTTTATTCTAGCTTTCCTGTGGTGGACCGGTTGCGGTTATAATCCAGACTGGTATAACGAAAACGTTTTTTCACAAATTGTGTCCCACTTATTCTCAGTGTGAGAGCGGAAACACTTTTTTATAAATTATACCTTCCTTCTTTAACCCATTATTGTAACTATTGTAACCCATTAGTGAAACTAAAAGCGAATATTTTGGATGGATGGTACGAGGTTGTGTGAAAAAATATAAAAGGAAATTAACATTATGAAATAGCAATAGGCTTGTCTATTTACAGATCTTATTGGTATGCAAATGTTATCTGTTTCTAAAAACTAGGAGATGACGGAGAAAATACATGCAATTATAAAATTATAAAAGCAAATATTATAGTTATTATGTCATCTATGTTTGTCAAATTCTTTTTTTTAGGATCTCCATGATATAAAACAATTGTCATTGAGACTGCATCAGACCACAGTGATAAGTTTTCGGTGGTATTGATTTACCCACTGCGTGGTCCAATTAGGGCTAATTTGATTTATAATGAAGAAATATATTTTTATTGTAAGATATTAATTTGAAACTTTGTACTTGATCAAAGCAAGGCACTTTTTTTTAACATACTTATTTAAAAACCGGTAAAATGAAATAACCAAGAAAATTCAATAGTAGGTAAGGCTTGGAAGTGAAATAAAAGCACTTCTATTTAGACTAAACAAATACTACGTCACTTTTATTACGCAAATATTTGTTTGAAACTTGTTTGTGCTTAGTTCGCCGATACAAAAATTTACATTTTACTTCCACAATATTTGTATATGGTACATTTTTTTTAGGCAAACTCTAATTAATCTGCAGTCCTTGTTTGGTGAAAAAAAATACATTGTCCTATTTGTTTAGCGAAATTTTAACAACTTCACCCTGAAAGCATAAATAAAACAACAGATTACCGCTACCCTATATATTTTGAAATGTTTATAATGTATGAGTGTTCCAACGATCTCGATGAATTGTGTTTCGGGGAGAGGATATAGTCGGGGGGGAAAAGGGGGTCAGGAAATACTGTATGGCATCAAGACCATGTTCATGTAGATTTAGTTTCGAGGATGTCCGCTAGAGATCATCCTAAAACCAGGGGAAAATAAAATGCATCAAACCGTTAAACCCCGTATGTGGCTACGGAGAAAGGGAAGAGAAACTTACCATGAATGTTACTAACTAAAGTACTGACCAAATTGATAGAGTATGAGAGAAATATTTAAAATAGACGTAGATTCATAAAATAGTATATTATGGTGATTTTACGTGTGTTTTTTACATTAAAAGTATGCATAAATGGTTTATGTGTCTAATAAATGGCTTAAATTTAATTTGAAACTCATCATCACTGACAATAATAAATTTCTTTTGTGGTAGAGTGTAATAAAGAATGAAAATGTATGTAGAAAATATATAAAAGCCATGATTTTTTTATATATCCTCTTTAAATTATGTAAATTAGCTTAAAAAATGCATATGCCCTATTTAAAAGAAACAATATTATATTACTAACTAATTGTCAAAATAATGTAGGATTTTAGAAATTTAAAAAAATTATGTTTGGAAACCATACTGACATATAAGGGAATTGAACCCGAGCACCTTTAATTGCCTCATAAATGTTCTATTACTAAACTATTGAGGAATGGTCCAGTATTGATGAAGGTAGAAACGGTTATAGACGTGCTAATCTTCAACCTTATTTAATATATATTAAATACACCCCTGTGAGTGATAGTATATCGTTACCAAAGATAATGCCATCTAAGTATTTCCATGAAACTATTTACAATATAATACAATACCGTAGTATAAACGGCATCGTAAGTGACCCTGTATCCACGATTTTTGGGCTTAAGATAGTTAACTAGAAGACTATCTCACACTATATCGCCGAATTCTGACTTAAACTTTGAGTTACAAATAACCTTGAACGCGTAACGTGTCATGGATAGTTCACTGAAACAAATGTCGCGGTTTCAATTACTTCCATAACCGCTTCGGTGGTCGCATGGCATAAGGCGTCACTCTCGCAATAGGCTAGACTGCCGATGACAGTGGGATCGAGTTTCAATACAGGTAAGGTGTACTAAGAGAAGTTTTACCCAAATGGTTTTCCAGTATTCTACACGCAAATGCGGGAACATTTCCTCTAAGCTCATTAATGTAATTAGTACATAAGCATAAAACCCTATCGAGTAATAGGACGCAATGCTAAAAAATAATTAATGTCCAGGAGTATTTTTTATATACGTAATAATATGAAATGTATGACTAATAACGGAAATAATAATAAATAATATTAGTTTCTATAGAAATTTAGTTAAAAAGTCAATGGAACACGAACGTAAATAGATTATTAATGACTGTTCTAAATTATAGTACACATAAAACATAATCTGCAATTTACATAAGGCTGGTAAAAAAAACATATTAGGAAAATGTTCACCTCAAAATAATTTGTTAGTCATATTTTTAACACATGGGATATTAGTGTATCATTTATTTGTGTGCTCGACAAATGATTGTTCCAATGAAAAGGTTATTAAAATGGAAAAATGAATCTGATTTAAAAACATTTATATAATAGGGTATAATATGGGAAATATAATTGGATTAAAATATTATTTATATAGCACACATATGTATATGTAGACATAAAAGAAAATATGTATTTCGTAATGACGTAATACAAACGTTAAAAAAACATAACTAAAGTAGTATTTATTAATTAAAATAATTGTTTGAGTATCATTAATTTTAATTATTTGATGTCAAATTTCTAACCAAAACTTGATTTCTAAATTATAATTAGTTAAATCACCTGTGAAAGATATGATACCACAAAATGGTTCCCCAAAGTAGTTTTTGGGGTTAACCACCAATCCCCCGGTGACACCACCCAGCTCTTTATCCTGCTTTCACCCTTTTAGTCATGGAATGGTAAGGGGGGGTAGTTCTGACACATCGTTATCTACATCAATAATGAATAAATCCACAAATTTGATTATTAATTCACGCAGATAGTCGTGAAGCTCTGACCCAAACACCCACATAACAAAACTGAAATAGAGAAACGACTCGAATTATTGATGACATGTTATGAATTAATTACCAAGGTTAAAATTAATCAAACATGTATATTAGTAGAATACCCGGGAAATATATTTTAAAACCCCAAATTTGCGAAATAAAGATAAACTTTACTATAAATTATAGAGGGGTGACCAGGAGGTATAGGGGTAAGGTGTCTGACTTCTGTGCAGGGGTACGGGGCTCAATCCTCGGTCCCGACACAGATTTATCTGATTATCAAACCCTTCCTTCACCTCTGACAAGGCGTGTAATAATCACAACTTGTGGAATGCCAGGCCTCTACCGTGGTTTGGATTCCACGTTAAACTGTAGGTTCTCCATTTCATCTCACTATCACCCTACCATTACACATTAGCCAAAGTGCGTATAATCCGAACGGGTAGTAAGATGTGGTGCTAAAACAAACAAAAAACTATAAATTATACTTTGAAAAAATTTAGTTTTGGAAAAAGTACTATCATAAATAAATAATAGCATTTTATAAAAGAATTTTTAAATTTCTTAAATTTCTTTCATAAAACATTCACTATAACTATTAATATAATTTTCACACTATTATTTAATGAATTACATTTTTGTTGGAGAAGTAAGATGATTTTTCTTAGCCCACAATATATAAACATATGACTTACAAACTAGCTTAACCGGGGATATTACAGCTAATATTAAACTTCCAGCCATATAGCCTAGATATTTAGTAATTATATTATATCGGAGTGAAATGGTGTAAAATATTAAATAAAGTCACAAGAAGGGAATGGAATTGATCTAGGGTACCTAGTTTTTTTGGTAAAGGTATGCCATTCTACTCATAAAATTAAGGAGATGGGCTGTTTGTATTTCACGTACACTTTTTAAAAACAGGCATATATCAAAACATAAATTGCAGGCCCGCATAACGTATCACAGGTCATATTAGGCAAACTTAAGCTTAAAATCCTAATCCAATATAAAAGTAAATTAAAATCAGACCCAAGGAATGAGTCCAAACCCAAATATGATATTATTCGCTGCATCGCTTGGGGTCCCTAAGTTTCTTGTCACTTTCCTTTTACCACGTAGAGGGATATGGTTAAATTTCACAAGTAATTTTCAACCTAATAATAGAATTAATAATATTTGTTCAAAAATAAGAATTATTAAACTGTCCAACACTGTTTTTACAAACAGATTTTTTTTTGTTCTTGAATTTTTTAAGCTTTCGAAACATTCCTTAAGATAAATTCATTGTTTGCCTAAAAAGTTGATACCTTAGCCTAAATAGGTTTGTAAAATCAACAAGGGTTGCACACATCTGCCCAAAAATCACTAACTTTATTTTAAATTTAAAGTAATGTGTACAGTTCTTAGTTTGACTAGAACTATAACCCGTTCGGGTTATACGCACTTACGCTAATGTGTAATGGTAGAGTGATTGTGAGATGAAAGGGAGGACCTACAGTTTAACGTGGAATCCAAACCACGGCGGAGGCATGGAATTCCACACATTCACAAATGTTGATTAATACACGTATTGTCAGAGGTGAAGGAAGGGTTTGGTAATCAGATAAATCTGTACCGGGACCGAGGATTGAACCCCGGACTCCCAGCACAGAAGTCCTAAACCTTACCACTAGACCACCAGGTCACCTAAATTTAATTCAATTTTGTAGAATTGTATCTGTAGAATATATATCTATTTTAAAGAAGAGGGGAAATCTAATGCATCTACCTTAATGAAAAAATGTTTCAAGAAAATCACGATTTTGGTTTGAATAATATGATTTTCGCCTCCACAAAACAAAACCATTAAATTGGAACCATTGTCGAAAACATTTGTCAGAGCCTTGTTCCAAAAGAAGTAGAGTCCCACGCTATTACTGGTCCAATTAGCCGGTCGGAACACTCAGCGCGTAATTGGCCTCTCCTCTCTCCATTTTATCCCGCGCCCTTTTCACTCTTCATCCCCTGACCACTTGTACCCCTTCAATTGTTCTGGCGAAATTAAATAAACAATATAAAGCCTTTGGTTTACTTTTTTATATATACATCTATTATGACAAGAGTGAATCGGAGACACGAGAAAATGGTGGATGAATATTGCTGGTTGAATAAAAAAGAGAGAATGACGTAGTAATAATAATAACAATAGTAATGTTGTATTATTTTTACTTCTCTGTGGATGGGAAGTAAAAGTGAGGGTGTTTGTATTATGGGAGGACTAATGTGTTTTATAACATGTGTATTAATTTTCGTAGCAAAATTTTCATCCAAAAATAAAGAGGAAACTACAGACTTTGGTTGGTTGGTTGGTTTGGTTAGATAGAATTAAAATATTAAGAAAGCTGCAAAATACTAAGACTTTGAATATATATTACACAGAAACTAGAGCCATACATAAATGAGACGTGTAAACGTTTATTTTGTAAGTCTTGTGTCTTACTATGCCTCCGATAACCCTCATATTTACATATTTTAGGGCTGAGGAAGATATATTCCATTCACGGTAGGAATTACTCTCTGAAAGGTCTTTTTCCTACCAATATCCTACTATATAGTAGATATATGGTAGGGAAAGGGGCGTTTCAGAAGTCAATTCCTACTGTGAATGGAATATAGAGGAAATTCGTCCACATTTAGGAAGGAAGAATTGAACATCATTGTATCAAAAACAGACCTTTAGTACACCCGGCTGGGGTTTGAGCTCCAACTTCCGTAATACGGGCAAAACAAACTATTCAGACGTTTTTGTCTGCTTGCCCACTTGTGCGGGTGGGACGTTTATTAAAATTAAGTTCTCGAGTACACGTAATATACATATAAAATGAAGTTAGTCGTAATAAAAAAGGGAACACTTTAAGGTAATGTAGATTTTGTTAACTATATATCTAATGAAAAAATTTTGAAGTTTTGAAGAAAAAACTAGTAATTAAGATGAATATCAAAGCTAAGTAAAATAATAAATATATTGGTGAATAAATATGACTAAATGTACAAATAATGTAAATAAAATCAAAGTTCTTTAAACCATTTGGCAGTTCCAGCCTTAAAATTTAATTAATAATATATAATTTTGAAAAATAATGCACTATACTACGTACTCTATAAAAAGGTTACAAATATGGCGAATTATAGGCTGATGGATCTCATTTCTTTTCTTCTTCTTTCTTTTTCAGTTTGAAGGGAAAATAGGTGAGCTGTGAAAAACGAGGAACTTGCATATTCCGCGTTCAACGGAACATTCCGTCAGAAACCGCGAGATCCTGCTCAGATTACATCGGGGGATACCTTTACCGGAGCTCATTAGTGGAGCCTACATTGAGAGCAGCCAGACCAGCACGCGTTTGTGAGAATGTGTGTGTGTGTGTGTGTTCGTATGTGCGTATGTGTGCAATAGAGTGCAGAACACTCTTACGTTCACAGTTTGAAATGAAGTCAACTTTAAGAGGTGACTAATAGGCTGCTTAAGAGGAACTGCGCAGCTCCCATTTACTAAGCAAAGACAGATTGAAATGGTGACCTGAATTGGGGTGGTATCTATCTTTTAAAAGTCCTTTTTTTTATAGAAATTACATTATTAAAATTGTAGTTTCATATTTATAAAGAGGTAGAGAGGAAATGTACATGCACATTTGTTGAAAGCAAGTGAGATTTTTTTTTAACTCACCAAGCACAGTCGGGATTCATACCACGACCTTTCCGTCACAGACAAACCATATTAAATCAGTCCACCGATGTGGGTGGATTTGAATATAATTTAATTATTTATGTGAGTGATTTTATTTCATCCAAATATAAAAGTTATTGACGAATTCATCTAAAAGGTTGGAACAACTCATTAGGGTAGTCTTAAATGAAATATACCCGCATTAGCGTGGAGAGGGGATCATAAAACATGAATTATAAAGTACAAGTGTAAATCCTTGTCCTCCCCGCTACCAGCAATTCAGTCCACTTTTAGCCTGACAACATAAACCACGTGAATATATGTGTGTAAGTATATAATGGTTGTGAACTAGTTTATTACACCTGTGAATAGTTTCATGCCTAAGTAAATTGTTTCAAAGAAAAGCCATTTTAAATTACTTATTTCCTGAAAGTATTTTTTTTAGAATCGCGTTTTTCTACCTGTTTAGTTTATACGCAAATATGTAATAATTGGGCTGTTGGGCTATGGATGAGGAAGGTTGAATTTAGAGGAAATCTACCCCAATTTTAATGAAGGGAGAATGGAAAACCGTATTGGCCGTCTAGTCCAACATCAGAGTGACACCTTAAGTCATGCGCCCAGTGAGGTAGGTTCGAACAGTAATATAAACTCATTAATGTTCATTAACTTCAATATTTATGCAATTTAAAGCTGTTAAATTATTTGTGTAGGAATTGTCCACTGTATATTAAGGAATAAATAATTAAAGGTAGTCGAATTAAGAGAAAAAAAAACTGATTTGTATGAATAAACCAAAATGTCAGAATGTAAAACCAAACCAAAAAAATTAAGAATTTTTAAATAAATATTTTTGTTTTAGAGCTATCATGAACAGTTCTTCAAATAGTTTCCACTCACCAAAGTGAGTTTATTAATTTTAATCGATGTTGCTTTACATGCCCTTGCATGCCCCGCAATTGTGTTACTAGGGAAAAACATCCACAAACCAGGAGTTTTTGTCAATTTATTCCTTCCTTGACAGCATATTCACAATTAAAGCGGAAAATTGAAGTTAATTAATAGTACATCAACCATCTCTTTCATCAGAATAATTTGCAATCCAAACTAATGACTAAAATAATATGAAGCCAAAAAATCAAACTACCGAAAGGAGGAATGAGAGGAATAATAATGTTCTATAATGTTTATGATCTCATATGTGTGTGTGTGTGTGTGTGTGTGTTGAAGGTAATACCAGAATGTAGCTGTTATTTTTTTTTTACCATGTACAGCAATGATCAGTGCACGATTTAATTACGTTGACTCTAGGCTGTTGGTACAGATACCCCAAGGGTTAATTTTATGGGTTATAACTGTCAATAGGAGGCGGAGTGGATCCTCTGGGAAGTACCCCGTGAAATGAGTGTCATCAGTACATAAACCAAAGCTAGACTTGATTTCAGGTATGAGGGGTAGAAGAGTGGAAAAATGCATTTTATTGGCTCCGCTAATGAGTCGAACAACATTGGGTTAGCTTACTACAGTTATTTGATTTTCAGAATAAAATACTCGTTAATGTCCCCAAATCAGTGGAAAAATTCCTGAATTATTTTTCATGTAATTTATGTGATGCTTTAGATAAATAAAAAGACAAGAGCTTAATATTATGAGGGTTGGTAATATAAACTAAAGTGGCATTACCCTGGAATAAGGGTGAAAACTACTGTGAGCGATATAACGTATGATTAACTAACGGACATTCTAATATTTGGATTAATTAGATTCTTTATTTTTATTAATAAGTTTAACCAGAAGTTACCCACTTCAGTAGCCACATAGTTCAAGGCATCACTTGCTTTAGACTTGTCTGCTGAAGACGTGGAGATTGGGGTTCCAATCTTGGTTAGGGCCACTAGGGGTGGTTTCCCCTGGATGGATTCCCACTCTTCTTCGATTTAAATACGAATAGATTAATCATTAGAGTAACTATCATATGTGCGTATAACATGAACAGGTAGTAATGCGCAGTTATAAAAAACGTTATTAACAAATTGACCCGCCTCGGTGGTGTATCTGACTAATGCGCTTGTCGTGTTGAGTTCGACTGCTGAGGATGGGGAGATCGAAGTTCGAATCTTGGTCGGGTGAACTGGGGTGGTTTTTCCTATATGGTTTTCCACTCTCCCTCCACGCAAATGCGGGTTCACTTCCTCTCATTCAACCTTCCCAATTCCTAATCCATTAGATTAATTAGTCCTTAAAGCGTATAATCCGAACGGGTAGTAAGACGCGGTGCTAAATATTAACAAATTAATTCAGGGAGATAAATTATAGTAAACTCGCTAGAATTAGATTGGAGAAAAAATGGAAAATACCTTACATTTAGCCATCCGCCTTATAAATATCACCTTGTCTTTATTTCATATCAAGTTACATTATTCAGTGGCCTAATGGTATAAGGCGTCACTCTCATATTAAACTAGACTGCCTATGACAGTGAGATCGGGGTTTGAGTGCCGATCTGGTGTACTGAGGTGGTTTTCCCAAAATGATTTACTAATCTCCCTTCACGCAAAGGTGGCTACACTTCCTTTAAGGTCAAACTTATTCATCTCTAGCTCATTGGAGTAATTAGTACATAGGTGTATACCTTAAAAAAGTAATAATACGTGATGCTATATATATATATATATATATATATATATATATATATATAATGTTTATATATGAACCTATCAGGTTATAGTTAATCTTTTGTATTTTGTGGCAAACGCTTTGCCATGGTAGAAGTAGTGTTTAGTTTATATAGTTTAAAATAAATACATGATCTGATAAGAGTGGTGTCCAGGCTTCATGTGACCCTGTACCTGAGGCTTGAGCACACCTGTCTATCAAATATCACATTAACAAGGTAATATTTTCAACTCGGTCCACCTATCTGGTTTATTAATTGAACAAAATATAAATGATCTTGTAGAGATGCTATTTAGCCCACCTGTGAGCCTGTTTCTGAGACGTGGACACCCCTGTATCTAACAATCATCGTGTTGACAAGGTATTATTGACAGCTCAGCCCAGGGACAGGGTATATAAACCTAACAAGCTACACATGGAGGGGGGAGAGGAGGGGGAGGTTGGGGGGATGAAGTGAGTGAAGTGTAATCATCAAACTCCTGCCCTGCTTCAAATAACGTTCACTCTGACAAATGATGCTATCGTTAGAGGATCATTTTTCAAACGATGCGAAAATAGAGAGAAAATAAAAAAATGAGTGATAGTTAAGAACTTTATATATATAATTAAATGAATGAAAGAGGTTAAATTAATAGTAAACAAATCTTCGGATGACAATGTAAAATAAATAAGATGAAATGGAGTAAATACGAGTATAATAGCTCTAAAATATACTATTACTATATGAAATTGATTACAATTATATATATATATATATATCATATCAACCTAGTTAGTTTTGTGCTAGCTTTATTAATCCTGACCCACCAGAGTGGGATGAGAGTATATGCATTTAGAGGCCCATCAACACAATGAGGTCATTAGAATTCATATAAAATTATCAAGAGAGGTTAGTTCCACGAGAAGTTCTCGATCTAATATATATATGTGAATGCTGGTGCACATAACAATACATTCCCCTAGTCTTCTGTATTTAAATAATATTATTAGTGTGTTGTTCTGACATTTATTAATACATTAATACATTTTAAAATAACTTTGCATTTCTTTTATATTAATTTTTTTTTTATCTCTACCACTCAAATGTTAAAATATTGAATATTTTGGGTGGGTAGTAATATGTGGATTATGGTAGAAGAATAATCCATTCAAAAGGTAGGCTTGTTACTGTGTAATCATGGTATATTAGTTTGAAAATGAGTATAAACAAAATATTTGCTGCCAGTTTTTACAAAATGTGACTATTTTATTATTTCTTGTAGAACATTTTGTTTTAATAAGGATGGTTTTGAATATAAATAGTAGGAACTAATAGGTTGTACAATATAGTAATCCATATTGTCTCTTGAGAGAGTTAGCGGCTGCAAGATATTAATATGTTAGGGGACATTAGGTGACCAATAGACAGCAAGATCAAGATGAACCTCTTGACCATCACCAACGACGAAGTCAAAACTAGGGCTTTGGAAAGATCACCAGAGACTCGACATTACCGACGATGGCAGGCGTTGCTGAGTTTCAACAAGCTGAGGAAGGGCTACATCCTTAGGCAGGGCTCACTTAACCTTGCCAGTTAAATTTAGATAGTTGAACAGGATGATTGTTGGCACTATTCATAACAGAGGGTTATCTGAAACGGGAATGAATAACTAGCAGCCCCACAACGCCGAGAAATACCAGGATCAAGACGTTCAACACAGAAGGGAGGACCAGAAAGTGTAAACTAAACCGGGAAAGTATCATTGAGAAGAATACAATGAATATCACCTTTAAGGAACAGCAGGTCTTATGGAGAAAAGATTTATCTTCACTCTCTTTCAGCGTTGCCAAATCTTCTCACTTTCAGTTATATCGGAAGGTGGTATGTTGGGGTTAAATACGAGATACTGTCAACATCGACGAATCCACGTTGAATAATTTGTTTTATGTTCAAGGGAAGATTGTCCTCGTGAGAACAAGAAAATGACAACACTGTTTCCCAAAAGTAGCCATGCAGTTCCACCGGTATAGACCTCTATCTAGAGGACATTGTCAAGGACTAGTTCCTGGACGAGCGGAAGATCTCCAAAGTGAGGAAGAGTTCCAGAATGGTAATGGAGATAATCGAAGAATAACCCCACTCAGAGATTTAATAATCGAAAAGTGATGTTACGAGACTATCCGCATCAAAACGTGATGTGCACACGTATTCAACAACACACTAAAAGTTTATGAACATTTTTTTTGGACTCACTATAATCATATAAAAAAATATAAAAAAACGTCATGGTGTGAGACAGCAAGCGAGTTATACCAACCGATACCACTAGCGATGATAGTTACATCATTTTCGGATAGAGGGTGCTATGTTATCAGCACAGCTAACCCTCTGGCCATTCATTTCAATTTTCTAAACTGAAGCTGCTACTTTTTTACACATGTAGCACCTCATTTGTCCTCACAAGGCTCGGTTTGACCCCATTCCAGAGCAACTGCTATAAAGATAAATTTTGTAAGAATTAATCATAGAAATTTATATTTAATTTTAAAGAAAATATATAAAATATAAAAGGAAAATCTCACAGACCCACTCATAACCGTATTTCTCCAACCGCTGCATTTATAAAAACAAAATGTTTGCGTGAAGGTTCTTTTTACGCTCTAAGCCAAAGTTAAAACGATGTTTTGCGAAATTTGACTTCAAATACGTGAAAAGAGGGATTAATATTGCGTTGTTAATAGATTGCGTTTGTTTGTTTGTGAAACCAGTTTTTATACAAGGTAATATTTTATTTCAAATATTTAATTGATTTTAATTTATTAACTACCATGATTGGTTTGCGATTGTTATATTATTATTATTATTATTATTATTATTATTATTAGCACCGCGTCTTACTTCCCGTTCGGATTATACGCACTTATGCTAATGTGTAATGCTAGGGTGATTGTGAGAGGAAATGAAGGACCTACAATTTAACGTGGAATCCGAACCACGGTGGAGGCCTGGCATTCCCCAAATTCACAAGATGTCTTGTCAGAGGTGAAGGAAGGGTTTGGTAATCAGATAAATCTGTGCCGGGACCGAGGATTGAACCCCGGCCGCCAGCACAGAAGTCTGACACCTTACCCCTAGATCGCCAGGTCACCGCGATTGTTATAACTAGCTCAGGATTATACAAGGAACTATCAAAGGTGGGAAGCCGGATGTTAGACGTTATAATTTGATTTATGTTTAGTGCGAGTTATCCATGTTAAGAACGCGTCAGATTGCTAGTCTATAGTAAAATTATTATGTAATATATTAACTGTACAAAAACGGTTATTTCTAATATCCATATTATGGGTAAATTATGATTCACCCTACATTACTAGAATGTTAAACGCTGGTTTCGACTTAAGGGGGGTATTTTTAGGGAAAATATCATACCAAATGTGGAGATAATTTAGATATAGAGGGTATTGTTGGGAGTCTAAAGTTTACCAACATAATATACAACAGTATGCTCTAAATTTAGAATGCACAGATATAAAAAAGTATGGTTGCAACCATAAATCATTGTAAGTCAGAGAACGGCCACCTAGTTTACGATAACATTCCTAGACTTTAAATAATGGCTTCTAATCTGAAAATATATAGCATACAGATAAGTATGAACAGCCGGTATATGACCAGGATTTAATCCAGGTACAAAATTAACTAAAGAAGTTCAGTTGTGTCAGGTATTTCAGCAGAGTATGTAATTAAAATTAGAACATCTGTGTAGTCAGGGAATATTGAGTCATTAGGATATATTATTTATAGCCATGATTTTATGTCATTAAATTGTATTTGTGTTTATAATATAAATAACATATCTCACTTATTAACTAAGTGTGCGTGCGTGTGTGTGTCCCATCCCTTAACAATAGACAACCGATCATAGCATGTGTATATACAGTATATTTATTTATATATATATATTTATATACAGTATATATATATATATATATTTAGCACCGCTTATGTACTAATTACGCCAATGGTTTTCAAATATATTAAAGTAATTTTAGTAACTTTAGTGGCTATAAGTTACTAACTATGCTACAAAAAATTATTCTAAAATCTATATGGCAAGCGTTAATTATATCATGAAATAAATTATGTATAATGATAAAAACAATCGCATTAACGATTTACTAAAAAATATTGTAAGCCTCTAGCTGTTTTTGACCGTTGTGAAATTGTGAATGATAACCACTGTATTGATCCAATTTTCATAATTTTTTGATTCGAATTAATTGAATATATATGCGTGTCACTATGTAGCAGACTAAAATCAACTCAAAAATATAAAACAAAGGACGGAGAGTAGACAATTAAAAATCTACATCAGATGTATTAAGTGTATCGCAACGTATTATAAAATAGATAAATTAATGAGAATACATTTAGATAGTTATTTTCTGTGCTAGATCATTAAAAGATTATCGGTAGCCTTTAGGGAATCTAAAATTGTGGGCAAGAAAAAACACTTTTCCTATCCTAGAAACTATAGCTGTTTGGGTTATCTATTAATAATTGAGTCCATGTAGTGTTTAATTAATTTTAATAACAATAATCAAGGCTCATTTAATGAGATAGATTTACTAGACACTCATCTTTATAAGTTAAAAAAATACAATAAACATCAGATGCATTATATTTCAGTTAAAAAACATATCTACTACACACTGTCAGTAGAAATAAATGTCACGCTATAATTATTTTTTAATGTGTGAAATTTTAAAGGGTTAAACCCCAGTAAATATATGTTATTTACTTTTTTTTATAAAATACAAGAAGATTATCTAAGCTCATATTTAATTAATTTTCCTATCTAAATTAGCATATTATTTATATTTTTATAAATTTAAAATTCAACCAAAATACTTAATTAAAACCCGTGTTTGTTTATTCAAGTCCTCATTAATGTGACGAGACATTCCAGTTTAGGATGTATTCTATAACGCCTGACACTGGCACCTGCGTATTGAGTTAACCCCGAGCGGTTGCGCTGAGAATGCTTTCCAAACTATGTGGATTATCTTACTCTCCATCCAGTAGTGTGTTTGTTAAGCTATTTAAATTTCCCCGTTCTGATTTTCTTGAAGTTGACGTCACAGATAGCCAGAGAGGTATTAATACTACTTTTTATTCACATCTAACACCTGCGCAGGCTATCCGTATGAATACACTATTGGGGTAGGGATTATGTTGTTTGATTTCATATTAAATGTACTTGGAATTACGTGGAGTTGGAATGGAAACCATTGAGTAAAAACCAATCTAGTATGTTATATTTGTGATTTGAATCCCGTCTTCCTCGTCGCCGACAAACCATACAAGAAAATCTGACGCCTAAATCCACTTTTAAACCATGATGAGTTATTAATCCTAAGGTGGTGGTCTAAGTGACACGAGAAAATGTTAATGTTTTTGATTTTTTTTTTAGCATTTTTGTTTGTTTTTTGTAAAATAAATCAAATATTTCTTTAGTAGAAGATAAACTTAATTTTCTTCACGTGGTGAACTGAGCATGTTCTTGAATTTCTATCAAGGCTGTCCTGGAAATAATGACTTTTTCACTTAGTTTAAAAAAAATTTCATAATACCGCTATACTCATGAAAGATATTAAAAAGCAGTTAATATCATCATGTGAAGAAAATTATATTATATATTTCTACTGAAGAAATATTTAAACGTAAACCCTAATAGGTAGTAAGATATGGTGCTAAAATAATATTGATTTATCTCTGTCAAAAAAAAAATGTTTTTACCATAAAACCTGCAAGAACAACCTCTTAACACGCCTTCACTATAGTCCACCCAAATACTTCTACAGTTACATGTAGGCTTTATGTAACGTGACCAAAACTGGTTGTATTATACTGTAGGATATATTTAGAAATAAAAAATGTAATATGTTTAAGTAAAGTAAAATCATATATTAAAACTTTATTTAATTTTTTTTATAATTCATTCCATCAGCATATTAGAAAAAAATCAATTACTTATTCCTTTAAACTCATTCTACACGTAAAATAGAATGTTTTTGGATTTAAAGTTTGAAAATAAAATCACTTTTTTTAAGGCTTCATATCTTAAAGATTTCTATAGATTCCTAAACTCGGGTGCACTTCAATTTCTTGTACTTCAGAAGAAAATCTAAAGAAGAAAAAATAAAAATATGTCGGTTTGAGGTGGAGCAATTTTCACGATTCCCAATTCTTTTCTGAAAAAAAAAAAACATCAATTGGTTGTCCTAAAGTCCTTGCGAGATAACATAGAGCGGTTGAGATTGGGGTGGAAGGGGGTTAGAAGACGAGGGTGGGTTGACTGCGCCCACAAAAGCGACACAAAGAAAAGAGAGCTGTTTGAACCGCATTAAAGTATTTCCTAACCGTGTCATTTTATGCGTCGAGGAAAGATATCCTACAAATCATTCTAATATGTAGATCTACCCAACATCAAATAAAGCTGCTAAGTTCCTACCAATCCGTTGTCATACGAAAAAAAACCCACAACATTTGGTTCAAAACATTCTATAATCGAGTAAAAAATATTATATTCAAATAATATTATTAATGTTTCACAAAATGAATATATATATATATAATGACTCTAATTATAAAGATAAGCTTAGATTTTAACACATTTTAAAATAATATTTGGTGAGTTATTATTTCGTTTAAAATATTTTTGACAAATGTGTATAATATTTTCAGACTTTAAGGTCAGTATAGGCATGCAACACATTATAGTAACGTAACACCGACACGTATTACTTGCGGGAATTTAATGCCGTCCCAGTATTTATTTTGCCTTTTCCCGCCTACGCGCTGACAGTTAAGTATTCAGTTTTTTGTTACATTAATCCTTCATTTCTTTCCTTCATTCTTTTTCTCGATATAGTTCGATAAAATGTAGAATATTATTTTCATTCCACTCCACAACGGTGAACAACTATAACTCACTACAAGCTGAGACGCTCTGATATTGCACAGTTCCGTCCAAACAGGGATTGGGTGTTATAACATGAGCGCGAAGCGCAAAAAGACCGACAGCAGATGGGATGCACTGATGTTACGGTGTTTCGATACGGTTTTACGAAGCGTTGTTACGCTGTGCCGTCCAAACTGGACGCGACGGTGTTCAATAAATAATGTTAACTTACTGTGCTCTCTTTATAGAGATTAATAATTGAATAAAATTAAATATTATTGCTCCACTTGGGGATTAAAAAGTAACAAAATGTTAAGTTAAATTTAGATTAAGTTTATACAGGGCCGGTATAAGGCTTGTCGACGTACTCAAACACATACACAAACAATTCAGGGGGGCGCCAAAGTAGCCCAAAGATAAATATTTTTGTTTTTATCCGGGAAAATATAAGTATCATTAAAGAAAGTAATTTGTAAAAAAATTCATTATTTCTTAAAATGATATTTAAATCCATGTCAAACAGAATACTTTTTTATTTCAAATTAGTGCATTAGAATACATTAACAAAGTAATTGCATTTTGAAATTTGTTCAGTGCGATGTATGCCTGTCAACTACATTTGTGACGGGACTATACTAGTTGCCTGGTCTAGACTGTACGATCTATGAGTTAGGCTCAGGCCAAACCTTTCGTGGTCAGGGGGGGAGGGGAGGAGGTGCAATGTTTGTTTTTATTCTCAGTCAGTCACCCAACCTCCTTGCGAGTGATTTATTGACAATCGATTACTCGCTTTATTTATAGTTTGGCGTGTTGCAATTTGCTACTTATTATTTTTAGTTTATATGGTGTTCTGTGAAATATTGCTCAAGTTTTGTTTTCAATTATTATTTTGGCGCAAACCTTTTAGTAGATACTGTACTCTGAGAAGTGTATTGTGTCGTGTGCTGTATTGCTGTTATTATAACGTCTTTCCTTTTTGTTTTATTTTTCAAACAGTTATTAAAGTGTTTTCAAAACTTTCTGCTGTCAAAAATAGAAAATAGAAAGCAAAAACGTTACAAGAAACCACCACTGTGATACTCTACTCAAAACCCTATGTAAATGTTGATCAGACTTTGAAGCTTTTTAGTTGCACAATTTGCCGTTATATTAGAAAGCATTGTGATCGTTGCGGATGGTTGTGTCGTTTTATAACAACAGCTATTGAGATTTATAAGATTTTATTTCTGCACAATGGCTTTACATGTCAAAAATAAAAATAAATGTATATTTCCAAATTGTTTTAAAGCTTTCGTGTCAATGTCTATACGCCCTCACATTTCAAGAGACGTGATTGTGAAAAAAAAATACAAGACATATTTCTGGTCAAGATAACTTTAGAAAAAAAATCTAGTGATGGATTTTGTGAGAAATATTTTTGGCCTAAATATATTCTACGAGAGTGGATTGTGGCAGCTTGTGATGAAATAATTTTTCAAATGAGAAGTGTGCATTTGCTTTTTATAATTTTAGATTAGTTTTTCTCTTAATTATTTCTACATTGGTTGATCAATATTTGAAATAAAAAAATCTGCTAGATATCAGTTACCACCACTTCTATGTCGTTGGTTACTTGTATGTGTAACGGGCTAAACCTGCCCGGCCCTTTTGGGATATAAAGAAAGATTGAAGCCCCTAAACATGGGTAAATAAACACACGTATTATATACATACTAGTCCTGTAATACATAACAATCTTTGTCACATATCAACATCGTGGTGACTTCATGGGAAGATCCCGGCCCCATCGGATGAGACGCCATTGGAATAGTGGCAGGACCGCGGCACTCAATAATTATGCACTTGACTAGCCAGAGTTTCCGGAAAGACTGAAGGTGGCTCTTAGCCAGGCCACTAGGGCGATCTGACCTTCCAGAACATCATGGATTGTCACCCCCACCCTTCACTTTCTTCCGTCCCGGCATGCTTCACTTCTACCGCTATATAACTCCAGGGATAGATTGGCAACAACATGATTGCTATAGCTGATAGTTTACGAGACGGACATCGCACATCCACATAACTTAGCATCTGCACAGTGGTGGCCATGCTGTTCACGACGAGGGGTCAGCTCGACCGGAGGAAGTAACATGGACAGCTATGGATGAAAGCAGGAATAGAGACTAACCTACGTCTTGTCTTGTCTAGGCCTAGGGATAGTTGTTAGGTTTTTAAGAAATTATTATTATTAGGTGTTTAGGGAATGTTTATTCAGAATATAGGCCGACTTGGTTATGTAAAGTCTATTGCTATCAGTTTAGCTAAATAGTATGGTCCTGGGCTTCACGCAAGCTCCCTGCTGAGTCCTCGGGCCAGAGGCGTAAAATGGGAGTGTATCCCACGTCATAACCTGTATGACCATTTACCCATTTCAGCGGTAGCTTGCTGGGGAAACGATAGTTCTGATAATTCGAGGGCCTTGGAATGATGCCTAGTTAGTTATGTCTGTTTATATTGAACTCCAGTTGGGCTGTTCAACCTGTGGGCCGCCTCTGCCCCTCCGGCACGGCCCACGGTAAGAGACATATAAATATATTAGGTATTTTGTTTATGGTGAACTCCTGTTGGGGTGTTCAACCTGTGGGCCGCTTCCGCCCCTCTGGCACGGCTCTTTGTGTTGATTATTTAACCATTAAGTTTAATCTTGCTCTTCCTCTGTGGATTTTCCTTTGCTGTAGTAACGTTGTCGCTCTAGGAAACAGAACTTGAATCTGCCCTATACCATGATACGTACGTCTGTACCTTGTACCCTGCTGACAGGTTAAGCTAAAGGATTGTTCCTAGCCTCCTAATGAGGTCAAGTTTGACCTTCATGCGCTTCACGCCCTTAAAACTTTGGCCTTTGCCTAGCCAAATATCTTGCTTGACACAGTCAAGGCTATAGACCGTACTCATTGAGATTGTGTACCTATGATGTGTTATGTATCATGTGCAGTTGCACGTCCATTAAATCAATGTTATTTAAACTTATCCTCATATTTTTATTTCTTATATACTTAGATTTATGTAGGTATTATTCCACCTAAATTATACTATCACATAGGGTAGGGTGTGGTGGTGATACATATGTTTATTTATAACAATGGTTTTTCAACTGCCTTAACTTTAGACATTATTTATACACCAAAATAAAAACTTAATTTTCAATTGAGGATGGTGCTGTATAAATGATACAAATAAAACACTATATTTTCTCAAATAAACAAATCATTAAGAAATTGATATTACCATTTATACTTGCAAATAAACGTCAAATCTAATTATACTATAATATATTCAGGCCTATTTAATATAATTTGATTTTGTAATATTCATACATTTCATTAGAATCAAAATCCAGATGAAGGACCTAAACGACAAGTTGTTTATTTGAACACTATTGTTCGAATTTTGAATGTATTTTCTCATGAAAGTCTAGAAAGGTTAAGTAAGAAGGGGACGATGCTCAAAAACCTTACCCATACATATTTCCCTTTTTTTGTTGAATTTTAAAAAGTTGATAATTTTGTGTATCAATAAACTCGTAAAGATATGGATAATTGATATAAACTAAAATTATATTATTTACATTCGAAAGTATTTGACAATATCACATTAAAATAGTAAAATAATTTGTTCATTTTTTTAAATGGCACTTTCAACAAAAGTATTAAATTATTTATAGAGGACTGAAACTGCTCATATTCTGACATGTTAAACTCTCTTAATATGACTACACTATAGCTTTGTTTGGTAGTAACAATCGATATGTTGCTGCAAGTAATATTACTACAGTAATTTGATTAAATAATATTTAGGGTAGATACTATCAATAACTGTCTTGGCGCTTAAGCCAAACATAATATTTGAAAAATGTATATTTGAAGGCTGGAAACAAGCCTGGGACCATAGTAAAGACGGTAATACCAAAGTACTATGTTTAAATCTCATTTTTAAAATAATAAAACGATATTGAAACTCTATAGACTGTATGAAATAACAAAATGAGTAAAAAGGTGAGTTGTTTTGATTTGCCTCAGTATTGAACCTTCTGCAAGAACGTATCCTCTAATATAGCTAATTAACACCACCACACTTTCAAATATAAATTAATATTTTTTAAATCCACTCAAAAATCACACTACTCATTCCCTCTTCAACTTTGCTTATATCATTCTTGCATTCTGCCATATCCCTTTATTAAGGAAAGACTAATTTTCGAATTCAGACAAATTAGTCTAAATGCTACTCATTAGAATTAAATCAAAAATCACCTAAGATGTTATTAGCTAGATGGTAAGAATGAATGTTGCCTTAGTACCCACATTCATCAAAATATTTTTCAAATAATAATATATAGCCATGTTTGTATGAACAAATTTTACCAAACAAATAATTAGCATGTGATTTATAACACAGTATTTCAAATTTAAATTATTTTACATCGATGAGCAAATGATTAATTGTAATTTGTATGCTTCATTTTTTGTGAGGTATTCTTTTTATACACTAGTTATAACATTCGGGATAAAATAATTACTGTCTAACAGTAAAATATAAACTTGGCGGTTCAAATTTCTCTTCAAAATTAAAATTGCGCGTGCGCTATTCTTCAACGACACTAACGCCATTTGGCTTCAATGTCTGATCACTGAAACTAAAGAGAAGCCAGACACATTTATCTTAGACTCTGCAAGAAACTAAATCAAGCTCTAAACTACTTTGTGATTATTTAATGAAAACAAGCACTAGTAAAGAAAGTTAAATTGAAATTGAAACTCAATGTAACGTTGATCATCTGTTGAAACAGCGCTCATGACGACAAAGATTGCTCAGAAGATTTAATAAATTCTAGTGCCGATAATTCTAATACCACGAAAATTACTGATCACAGTGATAAGAGTTATGTGACTGAAACAATCCAAGAAATGAATAATTCATGTGACAAATTGAAAGATCCGGCTAATTGTCCCAAAGTGCTAAGTGCAACTGAACGTGATTTCGCAAGTATCAATCTCAAAAGTATTGGAAAACTACCCTAGAGATGGTGCAAAAAGATCACTTTCCAACGTATTTTACTATCGGCTTGCTTCCAACGGCTAGAAAATTAGAAGACAATGGGTAATGTAATGCCAGTCTAAAGGAAGTGTATACTGTTGTTGCTGCAAGGAAATCGCCATCACTAAATTATCTGATGAAAATGGTGACATGAGACGTCCTCTAGTCACTTAAAGTGCTACAAAAAAATGAGTTGAAGCAAAAAGGAGATTTAATACTGGCAAGGCAATTGATGACGAAAATCAAAAATTAATTGCTCAGGAAAAATAGCGATAGAAAAATGTCCTCACAAGAGATCTTGCCATTTTGCCACTTTACCCAACATAACATGGCTTTTCGAGGAACTCGCAAAACCCTCTACAGAAAAAAAAAAAATGAAATTTTCTCGGGATAGTAGAGATGATTGCAAAATTCAATCCTGTTATGAAGGAACACATTTCTCGAATTCTGGGGAAATGAAATCTCAGATGTATAACATATTTGTGAAAAACATTCAAATTGGCATACATAGGGTCTAGTTTTAAAATGGCCAAATATAATACTCTCCGCAGGTTTTTTTCAGATGGGTGTAGAGTGAGGAGGGGGGGGGGGCGCAAAATGTGAGTTTTTCACACACAAAACTGTTGCCTTAGACCGGCCCTGAGTTTATGTAGTTGTCTTACGGTCTAATTTGCAGTTAAAGCTAGAAAAAAGATATTTTGAAATTATATACCATAATTGTATATATACATTATATAAATATTTTTACATACAAGACTACTAATTTGATTAAATGTTATGAATTTAGATAACATTTCACTATATTATTAGTATCATATATATATACATATAGGTTTTGATAATATCTATCAAACATGACAGCTCTATATCACACTTCTTGGCATATTAATGTAGTAGAATAGTATATTTCTTACTGTTAGATAATGTTCCTATCAGAATCCTAATATAGTTCATCATATGAGCATTATTAACATATGCCAATTTATTTCTAGGGGGACATATTATTCAATACAAAGGTATACATATTTTAGAAAAAAATATTAACGCACTTCTTTGTTTCAAAAAATAAATAAAGCCAAAATCTTTAACAATAAACAAATTTATAAAGCTAATGTTTCATTTTTAATTTATTCGTTATTTTAAAGACACAGTTGTACTTACTCTAAGTAATATATATGATTAAGGTAGTTTAGAAAAAATGCACCCGCAGCGGCATGAAAGGATGATGGGTAAACAACACCCAGGTATCCGCGAGAAAATCTAACATCAGCCCCTCATTAGCGGCTGTCCAGTCTCATACCATGGTGATATTGAAAATTAAAAAATAGGTGTTACAACATAAACTATTTTCGAAGATTAACACTTTTTTGTGTGTTCTCGATGTAGGTCTATTTATTTCACTTTCTCCTTAAGTTTGACTGAAGCATTCGGCTCCCTAACTATGAATAATGGAATATAAAAGTTAACAAATCATTATCAAACTTGATTAATGTATTTTTTTTCGCTTGAAATGTGTTTAATGTAAAATAATTTATTTGGAAACACATCATATGCACACGAATAATACTTAAAACTGTGATTAATTGTCTAAATTATCTACAACTTATAATTGCCGTTTACGGGAAGGCCAAAGCATGAATCGAGGACCACTTAAATAAAGGATTTTTTTAAATGATTTATTTATCAGAGTGTTCTCCTATTCCCTCTTCACATTAGTGAAAGTGTATTTATTCAAAGTTATCTTTCCAATCTTCACTACTTATAATAAGTTGTTAATAACCTCTGCATTGAATGAACTAACAGAAATAAAATAAAAATTCTCTCTGGCACACACATTAGAATACATTTATATAGAACACATACAGCACGTTTTATAATATACTAAGAGGGCCATAAACTGTTTGCAAACAAATAATTATTGTTTTGTATAGAAAAAATTAAAAATTCGATAAAGACATTTAATTTTGATCCCAGATAATCAATTTAAACTTACAGTTTATAATTGTAAAATCATTTACATCCACCTGAACATGACACGCTTTGTTCATTAATTTTTTGTATTTTATAATACATTTTATTGGAAGCAATACAATAATTATCTTATACATAATATTACAAAGAAATATACGGTTTCAATTTAAAACAAATTTAATGCGTGTAAAATCTGTCATACGAGGGCCACTTCTAACGCACATGGTTTTGACAGCTGAGATGATGCTTTGGAACGAATAAATACAAAAAGTAGCATTTTAATTTTTAAATGATTTAAAAAAAATTACAGCACAGCTATATTGCTGACCACCAAAATTAAACATATTAAATAAATATAACATTATTGTGTGAAGTTTTTTCAATCGGCAATTTGAATGTATTTTATATAACTAAGCAGTCGATTTTTGACGTGTACCTCAAAAATATATAATTATTAATTATAATATGTATTCGACATGCCATAAATCCACTACTAGCTAACTCACTTTAGTGGCCGAATGGTCTGAGGCGTCACTCTCATGCTAGACTAACCTGCTGAAGACAGTGAGATCGGTGTTCGTATCCCAGTTTGGTCCACTGAGGGTGTTTTTTCCCTCGGCATGAAAATGGGGGTAGATGACCTCTAGACTGATTCTTTCCTCATCCCTGCCCCATTATATCAGTGCTCATATATGCGTAGAACTTGAACCGTTAGTAAAACACGGTGATTAAAAATAACTGCTAACTATTAATTTACTGTATATCCTATAATACATAATATCTAGCTAGTCGTATTTTAGCACATATGTTTCAACACAATATATAATGATAACAACTTAGTTTTAAGTGTAAGGATGAGAAGGTGGTTTAAAGTACTGTTCATGTATCAGTGTTAGTGTGGGGAAGTAAGCCATAGTGATAAATTACATATAAAACCCCTTTCACCCCCTTCTCTCTAAAGTACGACAAATTGGCGCCTTAAATGGCGTGACTTCTGGTGTGAGGCAATTAATCAATGAATTAATATGTCGCTAATAGATTTCTACAGAATTTTATTTGTGGATTTATTTTCATAGCCTTTTAATATGAATCGGTACCGGCACAGATTTATCTGATTGTCAAACATTTCCTTCACTTCTGAAAATACGTGTATTAATCACAACTTGTGAATGTGCGGAATTCCAGGCCTCCACCGTGGTTCGGATTCCACGTTAAACTGTAGGTCCTCCATTTTCATCTCACAATCACCCTACCATTACACATTAGCGTAAGTGCGTACAACCCGAACGGGTAGTAAGACGCGGTGCTAATAGTAATAATTTTATAATATTAAAACCTTAGAAAATGTTTGTTATGATACTTTATAATAATATAAATAAACTTGTATTCGAAATAACAATTTTTATGATGATTGATATATCCGCTAAATTACATTGTTTCACAATTCTTAAAACTGTAATTACTTACGTTTAATGTTGAGATAAGTGTACCATACATAACATTATAGTAATTTTATAGCGAATAGATAAAGCTGGCTTAAAGCGAATATTTGTTTTAATTTAATTTAAAATAAACCAGTGAAGTAAGATATTATTAGAATAAAATGTAATTTAATATTAAATAGTTACTTTATATACAATTTGAGAAAAAGCCCACTTAGTTGGCCGCGTAGTTTAAGGCGTCACTCTTATGCTAGACTAGACTACTGATGGCAGGGAGATCGGGGTTCTAATCCCGGACAGGTGTACTGAGGGTGATTTTTTCCTAAATAGTTTTTCACTCTTCCTCCATTCAGATTAGTCTACACTTACTCTAAATTAAAGCTCCCTCATCCATAACTCTTTAACATAATATTGGTGAATCTGAGTATTACAAGAACAGGTATTAAAACTTGATGCTAACAAAAATTGACAAAAATAAATAATATATTTTCTAGTGAAGAAACTTAGATTAGCCTAAGTTAGCATGGCTTGTCGTTAGGGCCTGTTGAATAAAAGCTTAATGATTATTTATTTTAATTAAATTCAGAGCATTCTTACATTTATATTATATGGGAATATTGAGCCATAGGTATTTTAATTAAAACAAATAGTGTTATGTATATTTTTTTAAACATTAAATAAATACAGTGAAATAGCTTAATAGTGGACATCTTCCGGGATAAAAAATTGCCTGTTATTAAGAAGTGTCCACAATTTGTAAAAATAATTTTAAAATATTAAAATAAAAATTGGTTTTGACACATTTTAATTTAATGAATCCCAGAAAGATATAGGGTGTAGTGAGGTGGACTGGATAGAACTAGTTCAAGATAGGTATAAGTGAGATACTTTTGTAAGTGCGGCTTATAACTATCGAGATTCTAATAGCATAGAGTAATTAAGTAAATAAGTAATTTATATATAGAAAAATATGTGTGCTAAAATAATTATAGGCAGGATTCAGTAGATACGTCTAGTTTAATTTTCTACACATAGTAGTTTCAACCGTTGTTAAATATCTGCCATGAGCATTGTGGCATTTGAACATAAACTTTTTTAAATAAATCTAAAATAAATTCAAACTACAGGATTCGCGTCACAAATATATTTTAAAAAATTGTTGAGATTATTATCTACAGAAAGATAGACAAAAGTAAAACAGTATTTTATTTACTTTCACAAAGGGTTTTGCTAGAATACTGTAAAAATATGTATCTTGGCTCACGTTCACTTCCACTCCCCCGCAGTGTGTTTGGTAAAATATCAGTAAAATCTTATATATATATATTTTAAAAAATCAATTATAAAACAATCAGCAGCTGGCTTGGAAGAAAAATTATATTACAATGTTTAGTAACTGACCTTAAAATGGTGGACTACTTAATATGATTTATTACTGCCTATCCGGCAGCTAATTATATTTTAATTGGGAAATATATTCAATTAATTTAATTAATCTACTTTCAAAATATTTGAAAGAAATCTTAAAAATAGAGTTCGGTTAAAGAGCGTAATATAAATGTTATTAAAAAAATACCTATGATAGCTACAGCAAGAGCGTGGTAGGAAAAACACTTCAGTTTTAGCAGCTATTTTAATTTTCAGATACATTTCTTTCTAATAAACATTGATTTCAAGGTGATGATGCTATGATATTTATATTGTGTTGTTATAATAAATCTAACGCGCGTTAACGTCCCCTCGACAGTCAAAGCACTCTTGAGTGTGTTCGAACTCACTCTCAATATGTTTTCATTTCTATGAGAGAGCATGGTAATTTTTACGTACTTAATCAGTTTATTTCTTTTTCATTTGATGGTTCATATTCATTGTTGTCGTTTACACAATTTAATCGTAAATTTTACATAACAAATTTTAATATGAACCAACAGAAAAAGGACGTAGAAACTGTTAATAATTTAATATAAATATAAAATCGCTACAACGTGACTCAAATCCGAAAACTTTAATTTCAATAAGGCTATTATGTTGGTTCGATTAAAAGGGATTACGAAATCACTGATTTCCAGGGGTAATAATGATGGATGATAGTGTTAGAGAAAGTGCACCAGCATCGGTGCGGAGAAGTGATGGGAGAACTAAATCGATCAAATACATGCGGAAAACAACATCACAAGTGCACCCGGCAAAGATGAGAGAGAATCTCTGGCACCGAGTATGATGCAACTGAACCTTCAAACAGAACTAACGCTTTTTTCAGTCATCGAGACCAACACAAATTTGTATTAGTGAGCACATGGACTAAAGGTCATCCTCATATTATTTAGTTTGGTGTTGACGGTAATGTTTGAGGTTCGATTCCCTGCTAGGTGCACTCCGCAAGGTGGGAACATTTCCTCTAAATTCTACCCATTTCCTTACTCCTACCACATTAGCCTAATTAAAATGTTTATAGCCCGGACGTGTAGTAAGACGTGGTGGAAAAAATAATGGGTGTTGCTTAAACTTTTTTAATTACATTTCTTTCCTTTTAAGACTAAGAATATCATAGATCTGACAGGGTTTTTTTTTACATATAGTTGCAAGTCGAGATGGGAATTAAGAAACTCTAAGGAGAATAGAAAACGAAAGAAAAGTCTTACTTTTAATTAATTATTTATCTTAAGAAGAAATAACGATTCATTCGTTAGAGCTTTGTCCTCTGAGACTTGAATCCGGAACGGAGAGAAAGGTTCCCCGTTTAATCTCATCTTCACGGACACGTCGTCTCTACCCCCGTTCAAAGCAGTGGGCGGGGAGGAAAGGGGTGGCTATATCAGTAGCAGATGTTGCCCCGGAAGGGGTCAGCGTTACTCAAAAACGAGACCAAAAAGAACACACAAAAATAAATGAAAACCTCGTGACTGTGTTACGATGCGAGGCAATGCGATGCGATGGGTGACCCCGTCAAAGGGAAGGATGATATACACACGGATAATGTACCGGAATCTGGACTTCAGAGGACAAGGTTTGGTTCCTGATCGAGTCCCAGGAGTGAGGATTTGGCTGCCATTGTAGTTTCTCATTCTCTATACATATGAATATTTGTTATTTAATTAAAATATAAATTAATATTAGTTTTCCTATTTTCTTTAGTTACTTATTAAGTTAGTTTCTAGCCAATAATTGCCCTAAAATGTAATTTGGTTAGGGTTGTGTGACAAATTATTATTATTATTATTAGGACCGCGTTTTACTACCCATTCTGGCTAAAGCAGGTGATATATATTAAAGGGTATTTAAGAAGAATATGTAGAGGGATAATGCATCCGTATTGCGTTGAGCGAGAATTGGAAAATAATGATGAAAACTACTCCATGACCACTCTCATCCATGTCTCGCAATACATACCACTTGTATGGTCAAATGTTCTAAGGCAGTGGTTTTCAAATTGTAGTCCTTGGTGATGTGTCAGGTGGCCCGCAGATGGAGACATAAGGAAATAATCAATGCCATTTGAAAGAACTAAGAGTTATAAGATTAACAGGCTATAAATTCAACCTTCCTCATCCCTAGCATATTAGTTTAGTAATTACGTATGCGTTAGATCCAAACGGGTAGTAAGACGCAGCAATAAAATAGATTGCTATACAAATATATATTTTTAGGCCTTATTGTTACCATTTAGGCTACATACGATCACGGCCTTGTTAATAGAAATTGGGAAGGGAATTTTTCAAATTTCGGCCCTTCGGTGCCATGTCAATTTATTAATTCTGCCCCAGCTGTTGGGACGTTGCACTAATTATTATTATTAGCACCGCGTCTTACTACTCGTTCGGGTTATACGCACTTACGCTAATGTGTAATGGTAGGGTGATTGTGAGATGAAATGGGGGACCTACAGTTTAACGTGGAATCCGAACCATGGTGGAGGCTTGGCATTTCACACATTCCCAAGTTGTGATTAATACACGTCTTGTCAGAGGTGAAGGAAGGGATTGGCAATCAGAATAATTTGTGTAGGGACCGGTTGCACTAGGGTGGACAAAAGATATCAAGTGATGTAGTAAAGTAAAGTGTAAGTGTAAGTGTAAGTGTAGTAAAGACTAACCTATAGCACAACACTGTCATACACTAAACAATCATATTTTAATATAAGGAATAACGCGATCCTAAGAATGATTGTGCCAAATTAGATGGAAGGTTTTTGTTTGGTTAATAGGGCTGAATTCCTACGATCTAGAGAGAGAGAGAGGTATGGGTGTAATTGTGATTTATCAGCAGAGTTACCACTATTCTCTTAATATAAAGTTCTCGGTGTGTTCCTAGTTTTCTATAAGGATTTACCATTCTTTCAGACCTCTTAAAGAGTAATATAAAGGACTGAAATATCATTTTTTATACAATTGACTATCTTGAAGTCACGACATTGCTGTATAAAACCGAATTATTTTACCTTAATGAAGAAGTTTATGCAGTTACCTACAGTGTAACCCCATGTTTTAAGAAGATAAAAAAAAGTGGAAGGAATAAGAAATGCATACGAATTAGCGTGTTTATTTACTCACTCCTCTTTTTTATAGCTACAAAAATTATGCAGCTAGCAGTTAGATCTCCCATAGTCGCAAATTTCAGTATTTTTTTAACGCTTGTGTTTTTTTCGGTTTTTTCTGACCCACAAAATTACCTCTTTACAAGGTGTGGGGAAACTCAGCCCAGTCTCTCTCTAGCTGAATAATTATAACATATCCTTATCTTAATATATACGCATATTCTCCTAAAGTCAGATAATTTAGGTCATTTTTTACCAATACTAGCTATAGAACGTATTATTACTAACAATAAGCTTTACTACCTTAAATGTATTCAAGAAAGAAGTAATATTGGGTGAGAAGGGATTAAGGGCACTGCCTACCTGATTGGGAATACACTCACACTGCTCTATTGCGTATTGGAATGACAGTTCTAAAGTGACAAAACCACCAAAACGCTCCTCGACAATCTAAGAATCTTTGCTTGTGACCAAAATATAAAACTTATTATTTTTAGGGAATGCTAAATATAAGTTTTCGACTTATAGACGTATCATTTCACGTAGAACATCGTTAAAAACGAGTTAATTTCACATAATTGCGATTTTTTTTTTACTTTAGATAACTTAAAATCTTGACATTTTAATCCTATAGAGTATATAGACAATATCTTTAACCTACATTTGGGGGTGAACCAAATTTTAAATAATAAACCACTTACTAAATAATGTGGGAATTCTAAATGTCTGCAATGCGTCTCAGCGGTTTATTAAGATGCTCCCTTAATGCAGCGGACGAACAAGGCAAGTAAAAATTAAAGTTGAACAACTGCAATACGACTCGTGAGGTCATCTTGCCAGTGGCGGAAGGAAACAGATAGCACGGGGAAAGCGCCGAGTAATATGTGAGGAAAAATGCGTTTTTAACCATGGGATGGAATAACTTCATAAGCTACATCTTGTAGATCCTTTAATAGTGTCCATATTTGACCATATCAATTGTAAAATACTCAAATATTTAATTAGATTAAAGTTTTAAATTTCGGTAATCTGTAAAGCATATGTTATGATGGTAGCACTAAGAGAGATGCATATTGGACGTCAAGATAATATAGTCCGTATGAAGATGTAAATTAACTTTGGTTACAGATACAACCGTATGTGGTTACATCTTTAGATTAAATTGAATTAAATATATCTGCTGACTCCGAGTGATCGGTTTCTGTGATTCAATGCTAGCTCAAGGAGCTGGTTAACTCACACGTCCATAACAAACTCTCGCTTATAATATGAGTGGAGAATTACCTTGGGTGTGGGGCGATTCATGGGTAGCTCTGCAGTAGAGCATTACCACGCTTAACCAAAGGTACCGGCTTCAATACCCGTGTCCAAATATCATTATTCAACTCTATATAATTTAAATTTAGATCATTAAGTCTGGTTTGACCGTGATGGGGAGGTCATGGCTAAAATCTCAACTGGGTGTTCTGTGGATGTTTATTTTATTTAAAATGGTGCCCCAATGGTGCCACGCCAATGTAAGTACATCTTCACCTCCTCAGTGCGGAAAGACTTGACGGATAATAAATGAGATGCCAAAAATAAGTTAGTGATTTAAGGGATCTTTTCAAAATAGTGTTTTACAAAAACCGTGTAGTGTAAAGGCTAGCTATGAAATGTTGTCTACATTTTACAAAGTAAGAATTACTTTTGTAGAATGTAGTCTAAAGGTTGAGCAAACCGATACTCAATTTTTGTATGCGCGCGTACGCACATGTGTTTATGTGCATGTATACATGACATTGTGATAACTTAAGAGAGTTAAATAACGGGAAAATTCATATTTGAATATTCAATTTTACGATATACCTTGACAATATTCTACTGGCTCTATAAAAACTATCATTTCTAGCTAGAAAATATAAACTCATAAACATACACCATTACCTATTTGCAAATATACCTCATGATTATAAATCATGTTTGAATAAAACTCTAGCACTATCACCATAGTGGTATTAAAAATAACTATTATTATCTATAAGGTTGGAAAAAATCGTAATTTCAAAAAAAAAAATCTAAGCAAAATTGACGTAAAAATCTATTTGTTGAAGAAATCTAGTGAGTTTTACATTGAGTTAATATCTAAATTTGATCAAGTAAAATCAAATAATGTAATCTATTATCTGCCATTTTGTGAAACAATATTTGTCACTTGTTTGAAAACTAAAAGCTATTAGAATTAAGCCATCATTTGAATATAATCTTATTTAACAATGATAGAGTTTTTGGCAAATCAAACCTATTTTATTAAAATGTTAGTCTAATATGACCCACTTTGGTAGCTGTGTGGTTTAACGCACTACTCTTATAGTAGGATAAAATGGCGATGACTGGGAAATTGAGGTCCGAATCTCGGTCAGGTTAACTAAGATTTTTTTTTCCCCTAATTATCTTCCAGTTTATCTCCATGCAAATTTGGGTACACTTCCTATTAATATAACCTTCATAATCCTTAAAACCATTAGCGTAATTAGTAGGCCTACACAAGTGTATAACATGAATGGGCAGCAAGGCGTGGTGCTAAAATTAAATATGCGTTAGTATTGTATACAAATGAATCGTATGAACTCATTAAATAAATACACTTCAAGGTAGATTCACAGGCCCAACCAATTTGTTTTTTTATTTGCAAACCAAATTACTTTATAAGATCATTAATACTAAGTAGTACTAGTTCTTTTTATTACATTTGAATGGGAACAAGATTGTCTTCCTATTGTTTACTTTAAGTTTGGAAGTAAATGCCAAGAGCTCTTGTTAATTTATCATTTCCAGGCCTTAGAGACCAGACAATAAGACAAAAGATATAAAAAAACGAAATGGGGAAAAGAACGAACAAGAAAAGAAAAAAAAGCACGAAAGTTTAAATTGTGGTACTTGTTATCATTGGCATCGCATCTAGTGTAAAAGGTCCTGTAATGGGACTACGTTAGTCTCTGGTCGCTTTTGTGTTTGGAGAGAGGGAATGAGGAGGATGGGAGGACAGTCCCGAGTTCGGAACTAGTCTTGTTCTCCCAAGAAAGAAGAGAACTAAGGAGACCTATCCTGGATGACGTCGCAAGAAGTCAAGGATTATATACTTGTGCCGAGGAGAAAACCAGGGTCATTAATATATTTTTATTTTATATCAAGGCACTTGATACCGTTTAGGTACTAGCGATACACATTAAATATATTATTACTTAGGAAGAAATATATTTTAAAATGGAATGGGAAAAATTGTCTACACGTAAGTGTTTTAATAACGTTTCTTATAAATAAAATACTTTGAAAGTAAACAAAACCATATAATTTAATAAAAATGTAAAGAAAAAATACTACTTATAGAAAACATCTATTATTTCGATGTCTCTCTTTCTATCGCTTTAAGAATATATTATTATTATTATTATTTTCTTTCGTTTTTTTAATACTGTACATCCATATTTAAATATAAAGAGAGGTTTATCTACTGAAACCAAACCTTTATATTACTGGTTATTGATCATTCAGACTTCTATGATTATACTTAACTACTAAGGAATATTAAACTAAAATCAACTTCAAATACTCAGCTGGTGTTTAAATAAGTCAACTAAGGCATGGGTTAAGGCATCATATCCGCAATAATATATATCAAAGTAGTCAAAATTTTCAAAACTAGTGGGGAAATCCGCGTAGTGCTGCAAATTTAGCGGGCCGCAGTATGAATTAGAAAATAAATGCTAATGGTAATAAACACGTAAAGCTTTTAATTTCAATATATCTACTTAGAACCAATATACAAATAAAATATAGTAGTATTATGACAAATCCAATATATCTGTTTAGATGACTGCCTATTTTTTATGTAACAAGTTTTTTTGATAAAGCAGATAGAGGTTACGCCTTTTTTTAAAAAATATTTTAAAACTAATTGAGATTGACAGACCAGAAGAAAACAATCTTCACTTCACAAGTAGGACCACATTGACACGGATGATTGGTCAAGGGGTGGTTGAGGTTCGAATCTATATCGCATACACTGTTAGTTATTCATCCCTGGTGTTTTTATAATCCTCTCCCCACGTTACTTCGTCTTAGCCTCCTCTAAAATTACTCTTCACATCTCTACCCCATACATGAAACCTTTAATTACCTTGATGATAATCTCACCAGCAGAAGAGCAGTTGCTTAACGCTCTCCACCGAGGAAAGATCACATGAACTTTAGTTCAATTGCTTTGAGGGAATATTTTATTAACGTACGAGTATATCTATCCGTGACATACATACAAGAAACAAACATATAAAAACTAGTTGTGAAATCAATGCTCTATTAATGAACGGTTAGTTTTCTTATTGTGGTCGATCAACTAGTCAGAGAGAAACCACTAGTATCTATATATATTTTATCACCTCGTCTTACTACTTGTTCAAGTGATACGCATATATGATCATTACTCTAATCATGTATATATAAGGAAGAAGATATTTTAGAATCAATCTACCTGCATTTAGCGTGGATCGGGTGTGGAAAACCATTTAGGAAAACACCTTTATTTGACCCAATCAGAATTCGAACCCTAATCTCTCCATCATCAACAGGCTAGTCTTACACGATATTGACATCCTAGCTCATTCGGACACGGAAGCTGGTATCTATAAATAAATAAATACATTTGCAAATATCCCATAATTTCTTCAAATAGAAGGAATATCGGTCAAACATGTTTTGCGCTAAAGAGTGCATATGTGAAGAAAGATAATATAAAGAAGCTTCTTTCAACTCATTCAGGCTACCCACAATTTTACTCTAAGGGGGTAGGGATTAGGAAAGGTAAATTTGGAATAAATGTATTCGCTTTAGCGTTAAGGAAGAGTGGTATGTCTTTTATATTGGAGAGGATGAAACTCAGTAAGCTCATCAGGGATTTGAACCTTTACTTCTCCATCACCAGCTAACAAGACTAAATGAGTCTAACGTTTAGTCCGTGTAGCTACTAATTTAAGATGTCGGGATTTAAAAGGATTAAACCAAATGAGTTTGATGAGAAAGGTAAATATTGAAAGAATTAGGTATCACTCAGATCCTATATATTATAAAATATTATTCATTGATATCCAGTACTAGAACTGTTCACTCTATTCACCCTATGCCCTTGTAGCAGAAAAATTAAATCGCTGATAGCCGAAAGAATCAATAGAGCACACAAATAATAAAACATCCTTTAATATATATATATATAGTGTCTTTAATATTAGTATTCTTCTTTGTGTGGTGCTGTGTGGATCCTGTCGTGGTGAAGGAAGGGGATGAAGGTATAGTGGTACAGCCATAATAACGTCGCGCAATTCAACCCGCCGTAGTCCCTACACTTATTCCAAGAGCCACTTTCCCCGCTCCCCTCCTAGTCACAAGTAGATTGCAACTTCTCTTTACCTTGTTACTGTAACACGTCCCACGTGCTCCAGGGCTATCACTTTTTGTATACTTCCTTTTTCTTGGGGGGCCTCTTCTTTCCTTCGCTTCCAAATTAGACACAGAAAAAACAGATGCTTGTGAGAATGGTCGGGGATGGGGGTTGGGGGTGGGGGGTATTATATATATCTTATTTGAGTGGGCTAACCCTTTATTCTTAGAGAACCTTTGCAACCAAACAATCAAATTCCTGCATGTATTATACATGCACAGTACAGTATAAAGAAGGGTTGTTTTTTAAATGTTTATAGGTGAGAATTTGAAGCATTTTATAAATATTTTTTTCAATTTGTGTACAATACCTTTGAATCACTCGTAATTTTGAATCATTTTGTCTATTTTGAAGATTACTCACGTTGTTATATTTAGGTAAATTTATATATACTAAGTTTTTTTTGTTTTAGTAAAGCAATCCCGTGTATTTACCTTTTATACAAACCCAACAATCATTCTCCACATCTTTCACAACAAGAATATTTATTTAGGGAAGATTGTTTGTCCAAGAATTGTATTTTATCACAATACTGTAACGTCGCGGCAAAGACAGGAACTACTTTAAATACTAAATAAAAACAGGAAAATCTTATATGAAATAATTCCAGTAGTTAATGTCTTAAAGATGTTGCACCAGTTATTGTACAAGTTACTGTCGTGTGGTGGTTATACTTGTTACTATATTTAAATAGTTCTGATAGTTACTATCTTGAAATAGTAATACTAGTTAATGCTCTGGAGTATTTTTAATAGTTACTTTATTGAAGTTTTTTTACCACTATATTGGGGCTATATGCTTATGTACTAATTACACTAATGCTTTTAGGGATTGGGAAAGCTATGTTTTGTGTTGTATGGACATGAATAAAAACTCAAAACGGGAATATTTTATGAGAAGATACAATATGACATATTATGCACCTACTTTTATTTATACACCTAATATTAAAGTAGCGTGGCAATATCGTCGTCCCAGTGTTCTGAAGGCGTAATTATTAACCATCATCCCTTAACGCCAGAAATTGTAACCTTTTATTAACCAAAACCAACTTATGTAAAAGTTATAGCTATATATATGTAAACTTGCTTTGCTCGTTGTGGGCTCCACCCGCAAACTCCCAATGAATTTTCTTTGCAGATGGATGAAAACTAATGTAATTCCTAAGCGGTTTTTTGATAGGGCTTACCGTTTATCCACAAGAGACCTCCAAAGAAAGGTCCGCAACAATTTTAAAGTTGCTCTACCTTTCTTTTCTTTTTTTAAATTGAGGGGTTAAAAAAAAAATTTTTTTTAACTTTTTGGCATTTTCTTGTCGGTTACAGGCTAGAAGCTAGAAGTTTGCCAAATGTCAAATTTATAGCTCATTTGGAAGTTGGTGAACATTAATGTCATTGAGTGAGTCATCCATGTGGCTTTATAGTAGTATGATATATACTTATAACATGAAGACTTTACCAACCTCGACTAGCATAAAATTGAAAATAGGGATTAAGTTTCTAAAGAGTTCGTTTAGAGAGTTTCGTTTTATGAATATGAAACATTGATCCTTTATGCAACTGAAAGGAAAATATCGGATTAATCTGAAACGTGGTTCTACAGAAGAATGTTGAAAATATCATGCGTGGAGGTAGTATCAAATACAGAAGTTCTAACCAAAGCAAATGATAAAAGGAGACTTTGGAAAGCTATACAGCAACGAAGAGTTAACATGGACATATATTGAAACATGATAGTTTTACGAAGATATATATAGAAGTAGGTGTGGATGAGAGAGATTCAAGAGGGAGACAAAGACTGCAAAACATGAATCGGGTAGCTAACGATGTTGGCAGAATAAGGTAAAGAATGTAAATAAAGATGACTAAAGATAGCTAAAAGTGGTGAGCTGCAGGAAAATAATCGCAATATTGATTACCTAATGAATGCATACAAATTATATATTATAGTGTCCGTCCTGATTGGCATTGAACTAGGCTCTTCAAATCACGGAGTGGACATCCTTGGTCACTAAGCTACAATAATGGCTGTCAATTACTTGACATGCCCGTGTAATTAGTGTCCAAGAGCCGTTGAATAATAGTCGGCATCCATCCATCCATCCATCCCCTAACTATCCTGTTCACTTGTAGAGAGGGGTTAGAGCTAGGAGGCGAAATTCTGAACCTGGAGTTCGGGATTAACTAATGATTAGGGTTTAATTGGGAGGATTTTTCACGGTGTGGTCTTTCATCTATATTTACTTGGTGGGGTCATTTCTTTAAATAAAGACTCTAATAGTGTTCCATATTAATCATATAGTTTAGTTTCTCAACCGCCAGCCAAACACATCTTAAAGCATAGATAAATACACACTCGGCATGTGATTACGATAGGAAATTAGAGAATAGATAAAAGATCAGTATTCTTGCCATTTTTATAGCAACACTTTTTTGGCCAAAATAAATCAAATTTTACTCCAGTAGGAATATAGAGTCTAATTTTATTCGCATTGTGATATCTGCTTTGTGCACAGCGACATTAGAGGATAAATATTTAAATGAAGAGGAAAAACAATCAATAAATTCCAGGAGACCCTTGACAGATAATCAAGAATTTTTTAAGTCATCATGTGAAGATTTTTTTAGTAGAGCGTCTTAGTAGCCATTCGGATTATAATTTTATGTATTGATTACGCTAATGGCTTACGGGTGAGGTAGGTTGAATTTATAGGAAGTGTACCCAAATTCGCGTTGCTTGAGAAAATGAGTGTAATTGGGAAACAATTTAGAAAAACCACCTGACTGGGATCTAACTAAGATATCCCTGGCATTGGTAGTCTAAGTTATTGCGAGAGTAGCACCTTAGATCATGCGACCACCAAAGCCGGCGTGAAGAAAATTAAACTCACCATGTTTCCACTGACAAAATATTTGATTACTTTTGACTAAAAAAGTTTTTATATAAAACTGAAAAACACTTTCCTTTTCTCGCTTCCCCTACATCCCCACCCTAAGGTAAAATTTAGAAGAGATGTATCCGTATTTGCGTGTAGTGTTAAATCCCTTAGTATCCCTGACCTATTGTGTCTCCTGTAAGCCAGACAAGATGAAACTGACGACTTTTCTTGTCCACCATTGCTGGTGTGTTGCTAATAAACCTTACTATTCTCTATTCCTATAAAAGATAAATTTGATATTTCTTTGAAAACTAGTACTTACATCGTCCGTGTAATGTACCGAATAGTTGATTTAATGGCCTCCAGATCTTTCAAAAACATTCAACTTATTGTGAATTGACTATACACACCCTTGGTTCAATCTTTGGAGAATCACTGGGTAGGGTGGGTTGGTTAAGGGGAGGGGTTGGTTTTGAAGAAGGGTTTGGAAGGGATGTGGAAGGGGTGGTTCGAGGGAGGGGCGCTGAGTTGAGTTCGGAACTTTCAGACAAGGCATTACTAATGAAAAAAAATTATGTTCGAAAATTAAAGTAGTTTTTTTAAAAGATTTTTTCTTGAGATCTTCTACGAACTTTATTACTTATTTAGTTATTAAACTTCATAACTTTTAAATAAAAATTTCTGTCAAACTTAAGGTGTGATGTTTCCCCGGAGATATATTTTAAATTTTAATATTTATGTTCATACAAAAAACAGTAAAATATCAATAATAATTTACTAAAATAGTAGTTATAAAAATTATTTAAAATATTTTAGTTTGTTTCCTCCATTCGTATGTTTTTGTAACAAATTTCAAATTACTATGAAATATGTAACCCCCTGGCAATTTATAAACTTAGTGAGTGAATTAATTCTTGAGCGAGAATAAACTTATATACCAGGTTAGGCAGTTAATTTTAGACAACAGAATAGTTTGAAACGAAGCATTTTAGGAAAAATTGTTTCGAAAAAAGGTTTTTTGTTTTTCAGAGGTAAAGAGAACAGTAGCTATATTTAATTTAGTGTATGTCTTCAAGGTTATTTCAAGGTAAACTTTGCATACATACACACATACACACATACACACATACATACATACACACATACATACACACATACATACATAATCACGCCATTCTTTTAGGAGGTAGGCAAGAAACTGTGCATATATCTAAAAACATTAATGTCAAATAATAATAATATGTATCAAGTAAAAAAAATTGATAGAATTAAATGCCTTTAAAAATAATCAATTTTCATTAAAAAAATAAAGTTTACCATGAAATAACCTTGAAGACGTCCACCAAATCAATAAATGTTACTGTCATAAATGAAATAATATACACTGTGACTCTATTGCATTAGAAACTATGAACATTGTTACTGAAAAATTCAGAAAAGATAAACATCTGTGTCCACCAAAGAGCATAAGAATCAAATTCATTTTCAATCACTTGAATCAAAAAGTATAGATATTTGCTTATAGCTCAGAACGTTGATGTTCTAACTTTTTTCCCTTTCGGTTAACTACCCTTAATTTTAGAGTTATTTATCTAATTCCAAAAAACTTTTGGGGGATACCAACTTTTAGCTTAATCGATAAAATAGTTTAAGTTCTAGCCCGATGTACAAACAGATAGACGGCATCGCGAAAACCACGTTTTTGGTTTCAGGAGATCATAAAACATCGACGTTTATCAAAATCTCAAGTTCGAATTTTTTGACGATTACAATACTTTCTTTTCAAGGTGTTGAAAGAAAGTAAAATTTACTAAGGCTGTTTTCTTTCTTGCTCAAATATTATAAACCTTTGTTTCGACAATTTTTTCTAAATGGCTTCGTTTTCGGTATTTTTTGGTAGTTCAACTTAAATGTTTCTCCCGGTATATTCATTATTTATAAGTAATAGATATATTTTTAATCATCAATCAGTTTGTGAACCACATTTATTAAACATAATAATAATAATCACATACATTAGTATATTGTGCACTTCTCATAAAGAGAGACCTCAAAGGTAGCCGAGGGTTTTAAGGTGTTGGACTTCCGTTGTTCTTGAATCTACCTTAACGGGTAGCTAAAAGTTTGAGTGCAGTGAAAATTATTTTCCGTATGTGAATTGATTTGTGATCCTCTCATCTTATAGCCACGCATTGCCCTTCTCACACTCTCTTACTTAGATCAAGACGTTAATAACCCTTGTAATGGAAATGGTCCTTAAACATATGATGGGGTCTGACGTCACAGCCTAGTCTATAGTGCGTCTGCCTATTTAGTTAAGTGATTGGGATTAAATTCACGACACTGCAAAAATAAAAACAGCTGAAATTATAATTCTCACTTTCACAGTGAAAAATTAATGGTCTGGAGATTGGGTGTTGGGTCTATTTAAAGAAAAACTAGCTTTAAGTAATCTTCTGGTATAATCAATTAGTTCAGAAAGTTCCCGTAAAATACTTCTATAAAAAAACAATAACATATTTGTATGGACGTAGCCGTTGTAGTTCCCGTAAAACACTTCTATAAAATAACATATTTGTAGGAACGTAGCCATTGTAGTTCCCGTAAAACACTTCTATAAAATAACAATAACATATTTGTAGAAACGTAGCCTTTGTAGTTCTCGTAAAACACTTCTACAAAATAACAATAACATATTTGTAGGAACGTAGCCGTGTGGCTAGCGTGTGTGACGGGACGTTCAAACATGTTTCATTCATCAAATAAAAATATTTGTTTCAAGAGAAAAAGATTAAAAATTCAATGATATTTATTCACTTTTATATAAATATTATTTTAAAAAAAATCAAACGTCTTTATTAATCACGAATTCCATATCCGTGTTATGTACCTGTTTTCGGAAAACCAATCCAGTTGAATTCTCCAGTGTTCCATCTAGTGAACCACTCACTCCGACTTAACTAGCCCCAATTGTATCGACAGTCTCTGGCCTAATGATAAAAGAACTCACCCGACCCCTTACTCCCCCGGTTAGAAGGCGCACGTGGGAGGGAGGAGGGACAAATTAGCCGGTGACCTAGCAAGGTTAGTTGATTTTTGCTCTTGCAAGCACCTCTCATTACTCATGTAAATTATCCACGTATTTATACTAATAGGGTAGGCATAAGGTGGATATTATGTAGAGGAATTGTATCAACATTTGCATGCAGCTCCAAGCTCCACTCATTCCTTTGCCGATAAGTCAGACGAGACGAGACTGACACCTTTTTTTCCACTTGCTCAGTGATGTTAGGGGACAAAAACAGGGTGACTAAAGAAAGGTCCATTAATATTGAAAAACCAAATTCCCGTTTAAGTAATTATAAAATAATAGTTTAAATACTGTCTTTTTTTTTATAATGTCGTCTTCAAGAGGGAGTTTCCGTACCAACGTGTTATTTTCAATTCGGGGTTAGAATCTCGTTAAGATTCACTGGCCGTGGCTTTTTAACTGTGATTTATCCCTGTGGTTTACTCAAACGCTCTCCAAATAAGTCCACATACATCCCCTACCCCATTGATTATGTGGTTAATAACCCTGGTCTAAACGTTATAATTAGCATTTAAAGAATTTCCCTAATAAAAATAAGCTAGTACTAAAATTCGTCAACGTCTTACAAATGGCATTTTTTATGGTACCATTCTGATAGGAAGGATATTATCTAACAGCTAGAAATAATACTTAATCTACTTTCATGTATGCATACGTCAAGCCATGAGACCTTCATATGTATTTTTATAATTATTATCAATATTTATAGAATAACATAATGATATAGTAAGACTATATCAATATTGACCGTTAAAAGTTTGTATTTTTCAAAATGTCCTTCGTAACAAAATTCTACTTTACTAGCGGTCAAATAATTTTCTAGCGTGCTTGGATTCTCATTTATACAGAAATTCAGTCAAAAACGACTGTATTGTGTCTTGTTTTCTAGAATGGGGTTTTCATTTTACCTCCAAATGATTTAAATTCACCCTAACTGTTTTCTTGGATTAAAACAGTTTGTGTCACTTAATATTGATACTTAAGTAGTCGCATGGTTAAAATTTTTGCTGGTGTGATGGTGTTTGATTTAAATTTACAGTGAAAATTATAAGTGCATTGTTACATAAAACTATTATTGTGGGAGATGGATGATAAATATAATCGATGTAAGCTTCATAAAATTGTTAACACGTTTTTATTATGCTCTAAAATTTAAATCCTTCCGAAATCCTTTTGGATTATTGAGGGATTTGGCAATTCAGAATTTTGAAAGTACACCCCCACAGTCGACTGTGAACAAAACGCCAACCAGCGCTCCACTGCGGCAAGTGGGGGTGGAAGAAGTCCGGCTATAGCTGACCTCCACGTGACACGAACGTGGTTCAGCTGGGGCCCAGACGACACGATACGATCTGGCAACATCGATTTTAACAACACACGCACGCGTGCGAGTCATGCCCCACCCCCTTTCCTTTTCATCTATTATGGTAGGGAGCAAACGTACAACACACACATACACACATATATATA
>CABFVX010002239.1:40490-53074 GCA_902151425.1 Timema shepardi | reverse complement strand
TATATATATATATATAACTATTATTATCTCCGCATCTTACTACCCGTACAGGTTTTACGCATATGTGATAATTACTCTAATGGAGAAGGGGTGAGGAGGGAAGCATTTTAGAGATGATCTATTTGAATTTGCATGGAAGGATAGGAGGAAACTGTTTAGGGAAAACTACCCTAAGTAGATCCGACCAGAGTTCGAGCCCCGATATCCCCTTCACCAACAAACCAGTTTAGCACGAGAGTGAAGCCTAAGAGTAGGGGTCGGCAATGGGTCGATCGCGACCGACCGGTCGATCTTACAACAATTTTCAGTCAATCGCGTAATAAAACTACAGCATCATGAAAATACAAGTTTACCTTGATTTATTACACTACGGTAAAGATTATAAGAGAGGGCCATAGTGTAATACATCAAGGTAAGATAGACATCTTTCAGAGTAAACGAAGTTTATATTTTATTTATTTGATGTATTTTCTATAAAGACAGGGACATAATTATCGGAGGAAATATTGAATTCAAGGTATACATACAATATGTATAGGGGGAAAAAAACAAGAATTAAAAGTATAGTGATGAAAAGAAGGGTGGTCGTGGGACCCTTGATAAAAATTAATGTAAAAGTTAATTGGGGCCCCAAAAAGATTGACGAATCTTGATTTCGAGCATTCGGCCACTGAAGTTGATTGACACAAACATTTGTGTGCTTGTGTTCTAGTGAAAACCCTTCCCCCCTTTCCAAACCAAGACAATTTCCTCTGCAACATTGGCAGTTGTGACGTCATATGTTAAAGAAAATATTTCTAATACTATCGTATTGAAAGTTTAATTTGGACTTTCAAATCGTTCATCCACAAGAGTTGTAACTCTTAGTTGTTATTTTATATTTGAAGCAACTTTTTAACAATCTTTATAGATACATTTTTAAGAGATTGTATCCATCTAGTATTATTCCGTGTAGGATATTTTCAAGTCCACACAAGGAATAAGGAAACTAATTATACCGGCTACGTGGGAGTTTAGGGTTCTAAACTCACCCAGATGTGATAAAAGTGTGTTTTTTACCTTAATTGTAACCCAAGATCTTCCTACAAGTCAAAGTGAGTAGAACCCCTTAAATTCTATCATTCTCATCTCATTCCCATTTGAGAATATCCCGGATGGGTAGTAAGACGTGAAGTACGTGTTTTGTTTTACATGAGCCAATTCTTGCTACTCATCTTAGCTGTCCACATATGTTTACCTATGAACAGAAAATTTTGAGAAAATGCATCCATATTTGCGCGGATACAGAGTGGAAAGAAAATTTAAGAAAAAGGATATTCAACACACCCTGCAGGGATGTCAACGGCAGCCTCCTCGTCCCCGTCAAACCGGACAAGTGGATACATACTCATCAACCTAAGTGACAACTCTTGCTAATACGAACGAAATAGTTTCTAGTTATCTGGTGAAAAATAGTTTTTTAAAAAGTTTCTCCTATATAGGGTCATATTTCCCATGGTTGGAATATATTAATCCTCAGATATACATACACAGGGTAAAAGCGTGCTAGTAGATTACCGGTAGACACGACTAAAACATTATAGCTAAATTATTATTAGCACCACGTCTTACTACCAGTTCGGGCTATACGCACTTACGCTAATGTGTAATGGTAGGGTGATTGTGAGATTAAATGTGAGGACCTACAGTTTAACGTGGAATCCGAACCACGGTGGAGGCCAGGCACTCCCCACATTCACAAGATGTCTTGTCAGAGGTGAAGTAAGGGTTTGGTAATCAGATTTCTAGCTAAAGATATGATTGTTGTAAGTACCATCATCAGTTCTGTGCTAGTAGCTATCAGAAATTGACGTTTCCGAAATTATAAACGAAATGACTAGTGCGAAAGCAGTAATATTGAAGATATATAAAATTAAAATTGAAATTAAATTATATGGTGAACATAAAAATATGGAACAGAGAGCTTTGGGAGAAAAAATGATAGCAGACGTTTTAAAATCAAGTTTAAGTCGTGATTTTGGAATGAAAGTATAAACATTAAGGGAAAACCTCCCCAAAAAGCCGCTAACGTCCACTACCTCCCCGCCTGCCACTATCACAAGAAAATAGAGTTCCTTGTGATCTACTGGCCGATAAAAGCATGAAAGCTAATATCCTCACGATACAAATGTCTCTGACATGCTAGTTTTTCCAGCTACTCGCATGCATAGGCTGAGATAGTAGCATTTATGTATCTGAGGCTTTAATATGAAACATTTTTGCGATCGTTATATATTGTTGTTTCGTGTTCCCTATCCTCTATAAATTTGTAAAATTAACTTTATTAATTATTTAAAATGCTGATCTTTTAAATTAGTTGCTTTAGGCAAAACAACCTTATCTTGAATCTAATTCTATTCATAATCACTCCGCACCAAAATGTGATATAGATACAATTAAATTACAAATTTGAAGAGCTACAATTCAATCTTTAAGGCTCTATGAAAGTATGGAGACAGCAAAAAGAAAAAATTTATTTCAGTGTCGAGGATATATACAAAAATATATCGTCAACAACTTTTACAACAGTCATTTTTTACTATCACGAGGTTTTATCTATGCTTCGTTTTTATGAAAATTTATAAAATGTTATATAGTTTTCCTTCACTGGAACTATTGTTTCATTTCATAATGATTCAAACTCCACTGGGTTGCATATAGGTTGGCAAAAAAAGTATTTACCGACCAATGAGGAATTTCCTTCCCGCCATATACCATCTCTTCTTCATCGTTTTGCGAGTAAAATCGAAGTATAATCGTGATTTATACGTTTCCGGTAACCCCGTAGAGAACCATTTAACAGGTGCAACCGGTAGAGGAGGAAGTGAAAAAAGATTATTGGAACAGATAATAAAGATTTATAACCGTTCGTACAGTCTGGGTCACAAAAATATATGGTACGACACAGCCATAATACATACTTTAAAGTTTGTAAAAGAAATATCAAACATCAGCTATCAGTAAACTGAGCTTTAATAATCTTCTATCAGAAAAACCAATATTATTTTGATTTTTACAGACATTTTTTAAATTATAAATTTAAAAAAAACAGCCATCTGTAAACTACCCTCAAATTATTATATTGTTTTAAATAAAACGAGCATACCTCCTTATGTATCAAGCAAAAACACTACCTAGATGCCAAATATAAACCAAATAGTTTCAAAATATTTAAAATTTTAAAAAATTAGTTGTCAGTGGACTAGATTTAAACCAATTTTTGGCCTAAAACAACCCTAGAATGTTATATTTCATATTGAACACTCCCCGGATATTTATTTTAAAAAACATCGTTAAATCTATTTCCAAAAACTTACATATTTAAAAAAAAATCCTTAATTATTTAAAGACTGAAATCAAAATAATTCTCAAGGTATGACCATATAACATGTAGATATCAAGTTTGAAAGAAATCTATCAAATCATTTTGGTTGTAGCCCCAGGGATTGAGATTAGACCCACCTTTTTTGTTTTTGGCCCAAATAAAGCGTCAAGATTCAGCAAGCTTACTGATTACAATACTTTCTCTACGCTAAAAAGTAAAAATAGAGTCCGGTTCTTCATTACAATTCCACTTTGAGTCAGCCCCAATTTGTGTTGGAGACTATACAAGCTATAACGATCTTCCTTTATTCAAGGAAGGCGTGGTAGAAATTTATACCTGCTGATGTTTTGGATTAAAATAAATGTTAATTTAGGTACATTACTTGGCAAATTTGATTCACTGGTTAGGGTGAATTACTTTCTCAAACACAAGGAACATTATTTGTATTTATTTTTATATAAAGGTCGTTTTAAGTTGAAATATAACTAATTTGTAATTTACTTATTCCACTAATACGAAAATTGTAGTTAGTGTATGAATAAAAATTACTTAAATATTTTATGTATATTATAATGAATGTTTTTTTGTTGTTGATAAACATGAACATTTAAAAGAAAAAAGAAAAATATATCAATACTCGATGTTTTTATCTAAAATAATAAATGAAAATATTAATATATATTAAGCTAAAATACTTTATTTCAAATTGAAATCGTTTATTTTATCAAATATTAATTTTACTCTATGTGTTTTAAAAATAAATGATTTTAAATAGTTTATTTTTTAAATAACCCTATCTATTAAATAACTATCACTGAAAAGGCTAGTTCAATGGTTCATATTAATGACATTGACCCAGGGGAGACAAGCTTCCATTCAAAATTAGATGCAGTGGAACTGGACTTTCTATTTGTAAATTCATAATCCTTTTTTAAAACAAATTATGGTGCATTACTTCGATATTTAAGCTTTTCCTCAAGTTTCTTAATAATACTGATTAGCTAAAACGCTTAAGGCTAGCATACCAGCACTAAAGCCAACATAAATACTCCTTTTATTTGGGGTACAAAAAGTGTACTCCCTAAACATAATCTAGTATCAACACATGACTTACAAGCTAATTGAACCTAAAAATAGTAAATAGAGCCCGTTTCTATATTCCTGTTCAGTATGTTAGAGGCTGTAATAAAAAATAATAATAATAAAATAAAATAAAAAACTTATAATAAAATAATAGATTTAAATGAAAAAATAATATCTTTCTTTTATCTATATAATTCGTGTTTTAGTTGGGCGCCACCCCTGGTATCTAAGGGGAAAATAATAATCAAAAAGGAACAATACATTTACCTCGGCTATAAACTCAGTGGCACGACGACTCTCAACCTCGAGACCACTGGGTAAACTTAAAACTAAAAAAGAACATGAACAATTTAGAATTAAAAAAAAAAATGTATTGTTGAAGAAAAATGTGATTAGGGCTACAAATAAAAATAAATTTAAAAAAAAAAACAATTGTTGGCACTTTGAATTTATTGTGGTTTCCCTTTTGTCCACATCCAAATCCTACCTATGGAATTCCGATTAATTATAATTCTAATTTAATAAAGTATAGCACAGTATTGTTGAGACCAAAAGAAGAGAAAAAATATATAGATACAATTAATAAAATTAATAATTAGACATCAAATAAAATGTTAAATAATTCTTTGTGTTAGTCTGTCCTGCTGGAAATAAAAGAGTTCTGGTTTATTTAGGAAAAAGAAAAGAAATGATTACAATAATCAAAAGTTGAAGAGTTGGTTTGACCTCACCCATACTGAAAACACCATCTTCATAAATTTTGTTTCATTTGAAATTCTTCCACAATTTAAATAAACACAAACATTGCAGCTCTTACACACTCTCTTAGCTTCCTTTATTTACTAATTTCACTTTAATCTTTCACCTTTTAACCACTATAAAAATAATTTAAACTGGGAGCCCACATTCATTTGGCTCCATCTTGGACCACCCAACCAGGAAGAACTCTCTACTACTTCAAAACCTTCTAATCTTTCAAATTTAAAAATGTTCTATTCCAAGTCCAAAGAGAAAACAAACTATATATAAATAAAAACGAAAATGAATTGTTGGCTATAGACTAGTGATAAAATAAAAATGAAATGTAGGTTTAATATAAGTATTTAAATATAGCCAATTGAATAAGAATAATGTTTTTAATAAAGAATAAAATGTATATTTCCTTCTGTCAAAATTAAAAATCGCGCTCGTTTTTATTCCTTCCAAATCACGAAGTTCACTACTCACTCGTTTGATAGCGCTGGGCATGCGTTAAAACAAAGATGGCCGACCTTCAAAATAAATACAGTCCAACACCCTTCTTAAATGGATAATTAATATGCTTAATAAAAGGTAAGTGTTCTTCCTTAAATCATAATTCCTTATTTAAATTATTTAAAACAATGTTTTACGTTGTTCCCTCCGTCCTTTTACTTAGTTTAATATATGTAAACATTGTCATTAGTCAGGCTGGCAACTGGCGAGCTTCGAATATTTCACGGAAATTTAAATTATAATTGTTCACAAAAGTAGAAATAAATAGGGAAATACAAGGTAGGGTGGCAAATAACATCATAAGGCTTGTCCGTAAATTAGTGTTAAGATAAACGTAATAATTAGGGCTAAAATATATCTCAACCATTTTACAAGGAGCACGCTTCGGTGACCGAATGGTCTAAGGCGTCACTCTCGCAGTTGAATAGACTGCCGATGAGGAGAATATCGAGTTTCATATCTCGGTCGGGTGTAATGAAAGTATTTTCTACAAACAATATTTTACACTCTCCCTCCTCGCAAATGTATTTACGAATTCCTCATTCCTGAAACCATTGGTGTAATTAATACACAGCTAACTCAAAAGGGTAGTAATATGCGGTGCTAAAAAATATAAAAAGAAAATTACAAGGCCGACACAGTGTGATACATCTCCGATATTTCCAGAAACACCTATGAAACGTTATTAGGAGAGTAAACAAATAATAGATGACATATTTACATAAAAATTAATGAATATATTGTGGTTTAAAATTTACATTAAAGCACTAAATTAATATTAACTAAAATAGGAATCATCTTGACTTTTTTTTTTAATTCTAGTAAGGAACGTATCTTATATATATGATAATAAAATGGCGTGTGTGTCTGTGTGTATGTGTATGTTTGTGTGCGATGCCCAGCCAAATCTACGTCACGCAAAGATTTGCAATTTTTAACATAGGTGGATGAAAGTAGGTCCGAATGCACCTAGATGCTGAATTTTAAAATTTTCAACTAGTTTTTTAATTAAGTTATTTTAATAAATTTTTGAAGAAAATATATTTTATCTGGTTCGTAATTACGTTTCAGAGATACGGACATCATGGAGGGGTGGGGAAGCTTATTTACTTCTTATACCACAGTGGGTCACATGCAACGCCGTGCGAGATTGCTAGTTGATAATAAAACAAGAATATTTAGTGGCACAATACTTGTGGACTTTATAATAAATCTCCTTATATTTCTAGGCACCTTCAGGGAACCATCGTGACACAGGAGGTTGTCATGTCACCTCCTTTAAGAACCATTGCCCTAAAACGTATATCATTGAGCTAAAATATTTAAGCTTGACTTTCAAATTGATATATTTTGCCTTGTTATAAAATGAACCCATTACCATCATATCAATATTTTGACTCTACACTGATAAACCATTAGCTAATATGCCCAAATAGGTACACATACTCAATAGTGTTGTGTTCTATCTACTGTAGATCCTGAAATATTTCACATCAGTAAAAGAGGCTATTCTTAAAATGTACATGCACAAAGGCATCAATTTCGTCTTGTTTGATTTACCGGCAATGGAAAGCCATAAGATAGTGTATCAAGGGGTTTTTTTTAAAATAATTTTCCATTCTCCCACCCGGCGAGCATTGATGACATTTATCCTGGAAAATCTAGCTTCCTCATCCCCACTTTATTAATCCAAATATGTGGATATACCGGACGGGTAGAGCAACGTTGAATGCGGATATCATGGATGAATAGTACAATACTATCCATGGGGGGAGAGGGTAAAAGTGTAAATATGTGGATATACTAGACGGGTATTAGGACGCAGAGAATGGATGGAAGGGATGAGGGAAGTAAGAGTTATTTTGATGAAATATAAAGCAGAATTGCTTGTAAACGTGTGGAAGGTGAATTATATCGTAAACTGAGAATCGATTACAACATAAACCTCCACGAGAGAAGGAATCCAAGCGGAAACAAATGGACTCGGAATTTCAGAAGAGGAGAGGAAAAACTAACTGAAATGAAGCGTTCTATAGTCAGTAAGGGGTTTGGCCTCGACATCAAACTCCGAAATCGAAAGTTTACTACAGAGGAGCATAAAATAGGATCTGTACTGAAAGTTGTAGGTCCTAAGGGCATTTTTTTTTACTTTCTCTCAACACCTCGGGGAGAAAGTATTGTGATCTTCAAAAATATCGGACTCGATATTTTGACAAATGTTGATATTTCATGAATACATGAATCCAAAAAAGTGTTTTATTGCAATGCCGTTTATCTGTGTGTACTTAGGGCTAGAGCCGAAAATATTTTACCGATTGGGTTGAACTTGATATCTAGTGTTTTCATAAGATCCCCCTAAGGGGTTTTTGAAAATTATATATTTAACCCTAAACTTAAGGGTAGTTTACCAATGGGCCAAAAGAGAAAAAATAGATTTGTTCGGAAATCCCTATAAAGATTTTAATTAAATTTTACATCTAGCTACCTTTTCTCACTGTAAACAAGAGTGAAATTATAATTTTCTAGTGAAAATTACTTTGAGAGGACTTTCCACGAGGGTAATTTCCCAATTTTGGTCGTTTTTCCACAATTATTTGAAATACGAGATAGCTTATTGTTAAGTCGTAGTTCTATTAATTATAAAAATCTTTTATTTTATATTTTTTTATATAAAATCTATAGTTTCTTAGCTATAAGCAAATGCATATACTTTTAAATTCTGAAAATGAATTTGATTCTTGTGCTATTTGCTGGGCAAAGATATTTCTTATTTCTCATATTTTCTCTAACAGTGTACCTAGTTACTAATGGCATGGAATAAGAAAGTAGCTGTGTATATTATTTCATTTATAAACTTTGGTATAATGTTTCTAGAACAATGTATAGATCTATAATTTATTTTCACAAATCATACGAGGTTTTGGTAAATTTTTATTCTAACAGAATATCTGTGCGGTGCAGCGTAACATTTACTTTTATAAGTTCGCCGTGGTTCGGATTCCACGTTTAACTGTGGGTCCTCCATTTCATCTCACAATCACCCTACTATTACACATTAGCGTAAGTGTGTATAACCCGAATGGGTAGTAAGACGCGGTGTTAACAATAATAATAATAATAATAATAAAAGTTCGCATCATCCATTGAGTTTATCCAATCAGAACATTTGACTTATTGTTGGGGGGGGGAAATATCTACGTTAGAGAATATGAGGGGGCTGTTTGCTCCATTATGAGCCCCGTAACGATCTTAACTACTTGATGTCAATAAATGGCTACTGTCGATACTATCGACATTCTCGATCTGTTCTAAGCTGTCGATAGTATCGAGAAAGAGTTTTGTACAGTGACGTTAGTGGTAGCCCTATAGATTTTTTCTCTCTGAAACAAGATCACTTAAGATAATACCGTTTTTTTTTAATAATGTGTTTTTTGATGGTACAAGAAATTATGTGTTACAATCAAATGAGAATCTTCCAACTATGTTAAAAGAAAAGTTTGGAAATTTGGTCGTCTCGCTAAGTAGGTAGATTGGTGTAGCGTTAAGCCAAATATGGCACTCGAATGTCTCTCAGTAGATAATTTTAAAATCTAAAATAAAAATAGATCATATAAATATATTATAGGCTAAAATATTTAAAAGTTTCATTTAAAAAAACATAAACTATTACAATGCTATCTACAACTTACTACCAGTAGATTAATTTAAATTAGGGGTGCAGCATGTTCAAGGATTTTAGTGATCATCAGTAAAATATTACTACAACAAAAGGTCATGTCAACAAACGCGTCAGTTTCTTCTTGTCTGATTTATATTGACGAGTAGAAGTTATTTTAAATTGGGCCAAATGTACAAAATTATTTTTTCCTATATTATAACTCACACCTCATCGACACAATTGCGGGTACATTTCCTCGTTCCTACCCTAATTTTTGTAAATATTTGTATAACTCAGAAAGTAAAAAAAGTAGAAAGCTATTTAAACTAAGCTAACATAAGGATTAACAGATTATATTGATATTAAATACGCCTTAATTTACCTGGAGAGATTATGGGAAAACATATTGGGAATAAACACCCTCAAAACACTAGCTCAACAACAGCTTTTCGAACTGGGAAACCAACATCCAACATGCTTTTCTTCCCCCTTCCCCCCAACTTCCCACACACTCCATCACCCATTACTACATATTTCACCCTTGTAGCGAGGCATATAGTTCGTATTTTATTCTTATTATCATACCTCAAAAAACCAAATATATAAAACCACATAAGTGTAGGTTGACGAAACGCAATTTTACCGCCAAATTCGCATAAAAATGAACGTAGCTTTTTTATGGGGTTTTGCGTATAAAACATGATGGCGCGAATATCTCCTGGTGGATCACATCTGCGTTGAGATATGTAACTTAGATGAAAAACCTACTCAACCTGTCATATTTATGTTTTAAATCACAAACAAGATCGAGAATGTCTTAAGAACACAAAATTTTACTAACATGATTTATAAACTATTTTATTATTAAATATCAAGTGCTAGAGACATTTTTATTAGGATTTTAGAACCTTAGTAAATTATTATTTTTGATTGTGCTCTACATATTAACCTACTAACTATTCATACTACACGCATACTCATATTAATGGGGGAGGGCCTAGAAAGGAATAATTTAGAGAAATTGTACCAGATTCCAAATGGAGAGTATATAAGAAACATTTTGGAGAGGACACTTCAATACATCCGGCTTGGAATCCAAACATGATCTCACCTACTTCGTTGGTCGCACGGTATAAGGCATGACTCTCGTGTTAGACTAGACTGACGATGACAGGGAGATTGTTGTTCGAGTCCCGGTCGAGTATAATGAGGGTGATTTATCCAAAATAGTTTTCCAACCTCCCTCTACACAAATGCAGGTACATTTTCTCTAAATTCAACATTTCACATCCCTAACTCATTAGCGTAAATAGTACATACGCTTATAACCTGGAGAGCGAGTAAGACGTGGTGTTAAAAAATAAGAATTTAAAAAACTCGATCTTCCTCCCCTCAGAAAATTCGCACCAGACTAGACTGACACCTCTGCGGTTGACTTAGAAATTGGATGAAACAATACGTGGACACCTTTTACTATTATTTTTTAATCTGCATTCAAACCAACTTTCATAGCCATTCAGCCACGAGAAAGTATGTATTTATTTGGAGTCTTGGGTTTTTTTAACTGAAAACTAAATGGAAAGGGAATATAATAGCATAGGATTTGCTGTAAAAAAAATAGTCTTTATGAATATATAAGCTATATATATATATACGTTTTTATAAAATTCAAACACAAGTTTTTTTGTGTTTTATTGCGTCCAAAAATAACATTTGACTATAATACCAACATCATTTTATAGGTATATCTATCAAAAGGTAAAGCTGATGATACAAGACTGGTTTTAATCACTTTTATATGCGTCTAATTGGTTATTTGAGCAATCCACAACTAACATCAGATTAAATATACGTGATGAAGAAGGGGATTATTTCTTGTCAACGCACTATATTTCGTACAAATGGAGAGATGTTAAAACTGAAATGATAATTACAATGATGAAATCCTTTCTCCTCGCTTCATGTTGATTTTTTAACGTGAGTGTACATTGCGAGGTACGTCACGTTATCGACACACATCATGCCTTGTACGTTGGCCTCTCATTGACATGTAAACTTTAAGGGTAATTCATCATTTATATTACAGTAGCTTTTCAATTCGAAATAAATATGTATAAAAGCTAACATACAAAGGGTACTTGAATAAGCATTATCACAGCTCTAGTTTTTAGCAAATACACACATCACAAAATATGAAGATATTTGCTTGACGTTTTACTGTGACTATTCAATGCCCCATTCAACTGGATGGTTGTTAGTAATAGAGGTATTAAGTAATATTTTCAAATCTGATTATAAGCATTCAATTTAAAAATATATACTAGCAGGTCGTTGCAGCCATGGCTACAGATTATTGGACTGAAATGTATTTTAAACATTTTATTGGGAAAGGATATATATAATAAGCCCTTACTCCCTTTTTAGTTAAAAGTTTACTCATCAAAGGCTATCAACTTTACTTAGATATTTAGTTTTCGGTGTGTAATTTAAATAAAAACATATATTTTCCCCCTTCATGCTCCAATAAGTACTTTAACATAACCCCTCTCCCAGATCTCTATCTATTCGTTGCACCAAACCACTTAAGTAACGATTGAGCTGGTACGATTTTTAAACAAAGACCAATATTTTATTTACCAATATACGATTATACACAAATCGTGGTTTCCATGGAGATGTAAACAAAGAATAACTGTACTGATGTGCCACTGCCCACACAGAAGAAAAAGATGGAAAACTTGCTAGGAAAATTTGATTTTAGTTTTAGGCCACTATTTTTTTTACCGGTATCCTGATTCCCTAATCTTTAAAATTAGTGTTCGTTTGTAAAAATCATTTGTCGTTTACTTGTAATTTCTATAACTAGAAACGAGCTTATCAAATAATATATATTAAGATATGTGAGATGGAGAATAATAAAATGTGATAGTGAAAATGAGAGTGTAAGTGTTTGGGTGAATGTGAAAATGATAGTGTGATTGTAAGAAATTGAGTGTAAGAAACTGAGAATGAGCTATTGAAATATATCAAGTGAATGCGATTGAGTGATAGTGAGATATGTGTATGTGTTAAAGAAAGAAATACTAGAAGAGAAAAAGAGAGTGTAAAGGAGGAGAGAGAGTGTGTGAGAATAATAACATGTAAGAGAAAATGCGTGCTCAAGTGTGTGTGTGTGTGTGTGTGTGTGTGTGTGTGTGTGTGTGTGTGTGTGTGTGTGTGTGTGTT
>CABFVX010002239.1:2519-40088 GCA_902151425.1 Timema shepardi | reverse complement strand
GTGTGTGTGTGTGTGTGTGTGTGTGTGTGTGTGTGTAAGAGAGATTGTAAAATTTTGGGAGAGATGTTGTATGAAAGATAGTTTAAGAGAAAAAGTTAGAGAGGGAGAGATTAGTTTAGAAAATCAGATTGAGATAGTCAAGAAACAGTTAACGACAGAAATTAAGAGAGCGAGTTTGAGTGCGAGTGGATTTGAGAGAGAGTGTGTGAGTGGATTTGAGAGAGAGTGTGTGAGTGTGAGATAGAGATAGATAGAGAGTGAAATAGATAGAGTGAAGTGGAGTGAGTGAGATATAGATAGAGAGAGTTTGAAAGATAGAACGTTTGAGAGAGAGAGAGAGAGTATATTATAGGTAATGCGAGAAAAATTATAGGATAAGGAATGTATGTGAGGGTAAAGAGTCTGTGAAAGAGGGATAAAGTGTGAGAGAGAGAATGAAAAATGATTATGTTAGAGAGAGAGTTTTATAGCGTGAGTATGTGTGTGTGTGTATGAAGGCATAGAGTATGAGATAGTGTGTAAGATCGTGAGAGATTTTGTTAAAATATAGATGGCGTAAACAAAACATTACGATACTTTGAAATATCATCACCTCAAAATTAAGTATCACCATGGAAACATAACTGAACTTACTTTATTTGTAAGAATGTGGAAAATAGATTTGGTACACAAAACATTTTTAATTATTATATCCTCAAAATTAACCGGTAAAAGGAAAACGTAGCTTTACTTATGTATTTGTATTGTGTTACTATTCACCAAAATGAACATAAAAACCCATTATATAAATAAAATGAACATTAAAATTCATTATTTGAAAAAAAAAAATTAACACCAAAAATCATACTTAGATAATTAAAGTTGCTATTTTTAAACATTATTCATATTCATTTGATCGTTTTTTGAGCTTCATACCTAAACATATCTAAACATCATTTTATCGTTTTTGAGCTTATAATACATACTTAATAAACAACATTCCAATAAAAAATAAATGTTTCCCCAGTTTAGGATTCTCGATTTAGATGTGTTATGACCAGTATCCAAAGAGAAAATTGTGATGTGTTCGGACCAACAAATAAAGATTGATTTATTATTTTCCAGCTAAAGTGATATATTTTATTTAGAGATCTACAGCAATGCAGCAAATAACGGTTTACATGGTGACTAAACAAAGAATGAAAAACTGAAATTTCTCTGTGAAAATCTTGTTTTCGTGGATAACTACTATTTTTTCCTGATATCCTGGACTCCTAACCGTTAAAATGAGTGGTCGTTCGTCAAAATATGTTCAGTCATTTACTTGTAATTTATATTGCCACAAACGGGCGTATTCAATTCTACATAAGAATACTGTATATATAAAGCATTAAAATCAAAACATTTGAGGCCTGGTGTCCAAGCTTTTAGAAGGACTGCTACAGATCCATATGAGCCTTGGTTGAACCCAGGCGTAAATGAAACAATGTTGTATCTATGTGTGCGTTAGCCTATAGTTCACTATAGTATGAATTATGCCTTGAGCTGGTGCTGGTATTAACTTGTATCTATTTTGTTAGGCGTGTCCAAATGAGTCGTTAAAAATATAACGTGAGGAACGTTAAATTTAACTAAAGAATATAATTAAAATTCAAGCCTGGTCTTATCAAGCATGATCTGACAGTTCTTCAGCTATACATTTTAAAATAAATACAGAGCTTTCTTTAAAAAAAACTTTGAAAGAAACTCCTTTTTCTACTCAATATATATATATATATAAATAAATATATTAACTGCCTAGTTATATAATCTTAGAATCCAAAGAAATCCCAGATAAAGGAAAAATTAACTTATTCTTGAAAACAAAAAATATCTCAGAGATAATAATGAGTGCCCTAAATACCCACCTATTAAAATCGATAGTAAACACTACTATATCTCAGAACCCATAATTCTCAAGTCAGACAATTCGGAAATAATACCTCAACTATTATACTTATGACAAAATCTACTCACCCCTATTAAATAATAATTGAAATCTTGAGACTTGGTATGAATAAAAATGTGCTAAAGATAGTATATGTATTCAAAACAAAATTGGAAATAAATAATCGTTTAAAGGGTCCCCTTTTGTGTATTCATGTATATAATCATGTTCGAGTAGAAACAAATAGTAAAGTTTAATGCTAATCACAGGGATGTACTTTAAGACATTTCCAAATAAAGACAAAATAAATCAATTAAAACAATAATATATTAAGTTTTAAAAAAGGAACACTTTTTGAAAAAATGTTCGTTTTCCCTGATAAATATTTTGGTGGAAACTCATATCAGATTGTTAAGTGCTAGTAGTTAATTTGTCATCAATTCTGTATTGAACTTTTTTTTAAGATCACATTTGCTTAGCTAATATAATTTTACTCTCTGATTAAATCAATCATGCTGTAACTTTATTGTTTATGTAATTAATTATAATAAATTTATTTGGATAAAAATTTGACCACTTGATGTGGCTCAATAATTAATTGCAAAGCAAAAAGCTGTAACTTTTTTCTTAGCTTAGAAAATATTTAACTTTCACTTTCTGCGTGTAAACTGAATAAGTAATAAGACCCGGAATATTTTTTTAAAATTCACTATCGTTATGAAGATTTTAATTTAAAATGTTTTCTAAATTCTTATACAATTATGTTCTTCTAGTAATGTGAGCCTATTAATAAATTATTAATTTCTTAAAAACAGAGGGTTAAGAGAGAATAATAATAGAGATTATTTTGATCAAGTATCTACAATACACCCTACATGTTAACCCACCTCTTACTTCTACCACAATTCATGAAGTCCTTGGTCATTTGTATTAAGTATTTAATAACCTTTTAATAAATGTATCAATTATAAACTGTTAAAACTTTATATGCATCGAGAAACAAAATCTAGGTCATTTGGATGTCAGCCAGGCAACCCAAAGTTTTACAAACTAAGCTTTACTGGAAAATGTCGCTTTTCATGCCAGAAGCTTTAAACAAAATTTAGTAATTCATTTTGAAAGTTATCATATGATTTTTTTTTAATTTTACGACACTAACAATGGTACTTTTATTGAATAATTGTATCCCAAAACCCATGCATCAGAATAGACGCTGTTCCAATTAATTATAACTGTGAATAATTTGATTAAATAGATTTAAATGTTTTTGCGATAATATTTTTTGAAAGGATCTAAATTTTTCCATATTTCAAGTAAGCAAACTATAAAACTATACGTAACTATAAAAAGAGGAGAACTGATAGGATTTTGACTTCAACCAAACATTTTTTTTTAAACAGGAATAGGAAAACATCCATATCACTGGAACAAAATTTTTCTCAAAGAGGAGGAGCACTTCGAGAAATTACGCATTTAATCGTTATATTTTTAATTGTATTATTTAAAAAACTAGGTCCATATCAAATTTGGGCGACTTTATATACTATTATATTTATAAACCACACGTTGTGTCATATTTCCCTCCCAAAATGAAACAAGTATTTTAATTTAATGTGCTACAGGGCACCAAAACTTACACGTCTTAGTCGGCTGCACTTACGGGATTGGGATACCAAATGTGTACTTATCATTGGTATCTATCCACCCTCTCTTTAGGCTAATACGTTCAAACTTCCTCTACTATAAGAAATCTTCTTCAATCCTATCCCTAAGAGATAATCGTTAATATCCTTTGTATTTAACGTAAATATTTAATAAATTAGTTCATATCTACATTCAAAGTAGTGTCTCTCTTAAAAGATGGTAAAAAATAATATATTAATTTTCAGTTATCTGTTAATAGGGAGATTTGAAATATTTACTTTAATTAAACCCCACAATAATTTTTAAAGTTTAAGTTTCAAAAGGGGTAATTACCCGTATGTTTTGTTTGGTTATTTTAAATGATACTTTGGGAAAATAATATTTTTAATATGCCTTTTACTTCCAATCCTAACTAATAAATTATTCACAATAAAAAGGTAAGGGTAATCAGAATAAAATTTATAATAGGTGTTCCAGAATTTGTGTTATGGCAGTTTATGAAATAATTTAATAAAAACTACCTTAACACAACTGATCAAGATTCGAACCATAATATGTTCATCACCAAAAAAACTAAAATATGAGGCTAATACCTTTGTTTGCATGACCACAGCTTTAAGTTCAAATCAAATTAGTCAGAATGAAAACAATACAAGATCCTAAAAATATGCTATTAATATAACTTATGTGTTTAAAATGTAAATAATTTTTTTAAACAAATATAGGTGGGCATGCGAGCTAAACGCCAAGCTTGTATATTCTAGTTTTTTGTTAGATGAGAAGGTTAAGGTGTATTTCCCTAAATCATTCACCATCTCCCTCCACGTGAATGTAGTTTACTTTTCCTCTAAGCTCTACCTTTCACAACCCTAACGTCTTGGTTTGAATATGCGAGTGGTATGGTTGGGTGTTACTTTAAGGTGCAAAATATATAACCCTTTTAAAATGAATCTCGTAAAGAAATCACAAACACGTACTTAAAAAAGAATTGAATATGTAACCAAACGACAGCAATAATATTATAGTGTCAAATAAATGTGACTGAAAAAGAAAGGAAAATGTGAAAAGACGGATTACTTACTCATCTGTCACTTCCGAAGAGAAGATATTTTACTTGATATATATATTAGATTCCTTTATAAATATATCTGACGTATCTAGTTATATGGGTCATAAAGTTCCGTCTCAGAACAAATTTTCTCTCATTTCTCTTTTTTGCTAACCCACTACATTGGCAAATTTACTTTTATCCATTTACTTGTAAGTGCTGAGACACGAAGTATTATTCTAGTTTGTTTTAATTCATCTTCTTCGAGGACAGTTATAGCGGTCACTGACAAACTATTTAACTTGAAGGAACAAGACTGGGAGGATTGATAAAGACAATAATAGTTTTGTTGAAAAATTGTTTTACTTGATAGAACAGGATTACGGTGGGCTAATAAAGACAATACTGTCACTGACATACTATTGAACAAACCAAATAAAATATGCTTTGTGATTAGTGCAACAGATTCAGATGGGAGAAAACATTTTTAACAGTTAACTATTTTACGAAAATAATGTTTATATTTTACTAGCCAATAGCTATGCTTCGCGCGGGTTTCGTATTTTGGTAGCTTATTGAGTTTGTTATTCTTTACTTTTTCACTATCTTACAGGTAGTGAAAGTATTGTGATCGTCAGAAAAATATAACTCGAGATTTTGATGAATCTCGACGTTTCATGACCCGCCCCCCGCCCCCGAATCCGAAAAAGTAGTTTTTGAATTTCCGTCTGTTGGTGTGTCTGTACCTCCAACTAGAGCCTAAACTATTTTACAGATCAGGCTAAGACTTGGTACCTAGAGTCTTTATAGGGTTGCACCGGGGTTTTTTTGGAATTAAATATCTAAACCTAAAATTAAGGGTAGTTTACTGAAGGTAAAAAAGAGAAAAAGTTGATTCTCTCAAAATCTGTTCTAAATTTTTGATCAAATTTCATTTCTAAACATTTATAAATATTCTAAATAAATTGGATACTCTTAATATTTAGGCTAAATGACTTTAAGGGCTCCGGTCTGATGCTTAAATTATTATTTTTATCATATCTCCAAAACTATTTGAGATATGAAATTACTTATCGTTACAAACATGTAGATCTATTTATATTACAAATATTTTATTCGAAACATAATTTTATAAAAACAATAACTTTCAATTTATACGCAAATGTGTGAGTGTATATATATTAACTTTTCGAACACATACGGTAAAGTATTACGGCCTTAAAAAAATACAATCTGAAATTTTGATGGATGTCGACGTTTCATGACCCCCTGAACCCTACAAAGTGGTATTTGCAATGCCGTCTGTCTGCATGTCTGTTTAAACTTAAAATTAAGAGTAGTTTAATAAAGGGTGAAAAGAGAAAAACAGATTTTCTTAAAATCTGCTCCAACAATTTTGATTAAAATTCGTATTTAGACGTTGATTAAGATTATTAATAAACTGGCTATTTTCATTTTCCCATGAATATGAATTTTAGGGTACCTTACAGAAGCAGAAAATTCTGTATCTACGCATCTATTTGAGATACTACATAACTTTTCGTTGTAAAATTTTAGTAATATTAAAAATAAATGATATGAAATATATTTTAATAAAACCAACAGTTTCTGAGATATTTGCAAATATATTAATATAATTTTGTGAGCTTTAGTTGTAAAGAGATACTACTTAAGTTTTAACGCAATAATTATCCAATGCCATAGAGTAATTAAATATAAGTAAGTCTCTAAAAGCTTATGTTGTTTTTCCTTAAACCTCTTAGAAGAAATATTTGTACAACAATGGTATATCTCCATTTTAGACTCAATCGTGAATATTTACATTTTTTATTGGTCGAAATTTATAAATGAGGAATTTAATAGCAATGCAACGACATGAAGATGTGTAACACCTATTAAAATGTCGAAAATTTTAACCGCAAGTCGAACTTTTAACACTAAGTGTTGTGTACCTAATATTAATCTTTTTTATCGGTACAAACATACAAATGAATATATTAATTCTTTAAAAGTAAAATTATAAAATTTAAAACCGGAACTGAATAAATGTTTTACATAAGTATATTGCAATTTATGCTTGGTTTTGCTAGTGAATATTATTTCGGTTCACAGATATTACGAGTTTTTAGTAAATATCTCTAATGTTAAACAAAATAGCGAAAAAGTCCGTGTGGCGTTCTATACCATTTATTTTAAATATACATAATAGTATGTTACTGGTAGACATTATGTGATAGCTGTTATGGTTCTGAGCGTTACCCAAGATACACCAGGAGGAGCTGATCATACATCGTCTCTCTGGCATACCAGGGTTCTAGCATTTCTACTTCTTCACTTTTAACCATTGACAAATGGTATCTAATATATCTAAATCAACGGTCTTATCTGACTCGTAGCTGATGTCAGGGTTGTAACTGAGAGTGGAGTTTATTTTATTATACCTTGGAATATTCTTGCGCTGCTATCTCGTTTTATGAGAAGGATCATTTCTCGCCACTGCAGCTTGATGAACCTCCAGATGCTTAAGTGAATATGGAGCAACAGCATCTCGATGAACCTCCGGATGCTTCAGTGAATATGCAGCAACAACAACTTGATGAACCTCCAGATGCTTCAGTAAATATGCAGCAACAACAACTTGATAAACCTTCAGATGCGTCAGTGAATATGCAGCAACAACAACTTGATAAACCTTCAGATGCGTCAGTGAATATGCAGCAACAACAACTTGATAAACCTCCAGATGCTTCAGTAAATATGCAGCAACAACAACTTGATAAACCTTCAGATGCGTCAGTGAATATGCAGCAACAACAACTTTAACAACTTGATAAACCTCCAGATGCTTCAGTGAATATGCAGCAACCGCAGATCGATGGACCTCCAGATGCTTCAGTGAATATGCAGAAACAGCAGCGAGATTAACCTCTGGACATTTTTTAGCTAATTTATCAGCCGCTTCAGACATTTGTTTGTTTCTTATTGTACTCGTAACCCTAGCGTGGCACTTTTTTCCACTTTGCTTCTTTGGAATACTATCGGGATATTGCAATGAAGGAGTATCGGGTTGGTGTGGAATAAACTGAGAGAAAAATTGCAACTCTTCAATAGCCTGGTACACATCAAAGTGAACCCTTGACAGATCACCAGTAAACCTTAATCTCATTACACCCTCACATGGTACACCTCAAACCTACATGGGTACAACTTCCCTGCTGCCTCCAGCTCGCAGGTGGTACCATAGGTGCTAAGCGTCGACATTTCAACACAATACGTCTCCTTGCTGACAAAGTGCTTCCCCTCATTGTTCTTGGTAAACACCTGAAATATGTCCCAATTATCAGATATATCGTACAATCCAGTACCGCAGCTCATGGACTAGACTGTCAGTGCCAAACACGGCGTATGAAAACGCGTGATAAGGTCACCCTCCATCACCGTTCATACGCACAACATGTTGAGGCACCTCTATACCATCTACCAAGCTATTTTAGATCTCCATTATACAAAATTATAACAAATTGTTAATAAACCTTATATCCAAATCCTAAATCCTATCGCACCACAAAAACTTTCTTGCTGACCAAGTACGAAACTTCGATGTACAAACCAAAAAGCAATTCAATATAAAAATAAGTTTACAATGCACCACAAAAATTAACGCACAAATTTTATATAAATTAAATTAAACAATAAACATTATTAAATAAAATTCAAGGAAAAAAGTACATCATATTCCACCAAAGAACATTCATGTAATTAACAATGTACAAACTGAGAAAAACTAAACAATGCTTACAGGTTTAAAAGATATAACTCAACTCTAACCTCCCACCCTTTCCACTTCCCTGTTTACTCGTTCAGGAAGTGTTTTTTTTGGGGGGGGGTTGAAAAACCGTCGAACATTTATTTATATATTTTTAAGAAGAGTATATTTCCTGATTTTCAGGTTTCTAGATTAAGCGGTTTCAAAGATACAGTGGTTTTTCAAAAAACGCGCCCTCTCCCCGTTTGACAAGTTTGGTTATTTTTTCAAAAAACCATTGCTCACTCATTTATTTGTTTTTTAAGAAGAGTATTTTCACTGAGTTTGACATTTTTAGGTTACGTTTTTTTTAGAGATATAGCTCAAATAAAATAAAACATAGCTTCCCCGTTCACTCGCTTGGGTGATTTTTTCTAAAAACTGTTGAAAACGTATTTCTTTATTTTTTATGAAGAGTATTTTCTCCTAGTCTCAAGTTTATATCATAAATTGTTTCAGAGATATGCGTGATTATCAATAAAGTTTCAACCCTGTTTTCACCCCTTAGGACGCTAATATCGAAAATTCGTTGAATACTTCTTTCTTCGGTTTTGATAAAGAGCATTCAGGCCAAATTTAATGTTTCTAGCTCAAGCGGTTTCGGAAAATCCTATATTTTCAACCACTTTTTCACCCCTTTAGGAGTTGAATTTCGCAAAATCCCTTCTTATTGGATGCCTAGAGACTGAAAGTGACCTCCCTGCAAATTTTTAATATTCTAGGGCCAGGGGTTCGTGAGATACGGGGATCAATAAGTCACTCAGGATCTTTATATATGTATGTAAAATTGTTTTCCTATAGAGACAATAACTAAGAAATTATTGCAAACAACATAAAATTTAACAGGGAATAATTTTAACTAGCACTAACGATATTAGATTGACAATTAGGAAAAAAATCGAGTCAGATCGTGATATTACTCAGCCAGTAAGTTGTTGACATCTATCCTGCTTTCAAGGAATGTAAAACTCAGTATTTACAAACAAATATTTCTACTGATTGTTCTTTATTAACGCTAACTGTGGTCTTTTACCTTACATGATGTAAACTAATGTAGGGTGTTAGAAAACAAGGTGCTTTGGAAGATATTTGGTCCAAAAACGGATAAGGCTACAACCATTTGAAATTTAAATGTCACTTTTAAAGAAAAGTAATAACCCTCACTTATGGACTCGCGTAAAAATGTGACAGTTTTGTCTTATATTGTTTACTGATGAGTTTAAAGTTTGAATCTTGGATAGGTGTACTGTGGTGTAATATTGCTCAATTATTTTCCCACTTTTCATACACTCAAATGCTGTTATATTTCCAAACAACTCTTCATTTCTTAATTTACCCCATATATATAAATATTTATATTGCCCAGGTGGGTAAGACATGGTGCACGAACAAAAATTAGCCGTATAAAAACGTGATATGTAATTTTATAAATTTTATTTTAATTTTAAAATCATCACAAAAAAAAGAGTTTTCTGAGATCTCTTTTTAAGACATTTTATAGTAGCTAATAATGATACTCTCATAGAAACGGCATCGCGTTTTGTTTGTATGAAAGTGAGATATTTTTATGACGTTATTTTACCATTCACAAAGCTCCCCTTGTAGAACCCCCTTCTTTCCCCTGACTGTCCTATTCCTTCTTCTAGTCCCACTCTAACCCTGTTTTTAGCAAGAGCGTTGTTATGCGTTCCTTTTTTATGACTCCCCGAGGGAAAATTCACAAAGACACTGCTTCCAAGTTTGCTCGCATTAAAAATTTATCGTCGCGTGCTCCCTTAACAGAGAGTGGTGGGACAGGGTGTAGTGACTGGGTGGGGTGTGAAGGGTAGGGGGTGAGGGGGTATCAAACGACACAAGACGTCTCTATAGGTGACGTCTAGGACGTGTGAAAGAAAACTTGACGCTGAGATAAACACTCGGCTACTGATCTGAAAACGGGTGGTGGGGGAATGAAAGTTGGAGGGAGGGAGGGTGGTCCTTCTCTTCGTCATAGACGTGTCGCTGGGGGATGTGGGATTTATTTCAAGGTTGCCATTATTTTATTGCTACAAGCTTCCATGTGTTTTCAGGGGTTTCCAGAGTGAATTTCCATGTTTACAGATAACTTATATTGTAGACAGTAGGGGTTATAAAAGGATGATCCGCGAAGTTCACTAGGCGGGCCACGAAATTGACAACGTCATGTTGTTGTTTATAAACAAATAAATCATATAAGTTTCATTAAATAGTATTTTTTTTACTAAATAAGAAAATAATATTTTAGGGCTTTAAGATATATTTATTTTCTACAGTATGTAATAGCTTGCAAACAAAGAGTTGAGTGTTTATTTTTATTTGAGATATTTATCGTGCACACACTGATCCAAATTATTAAATCAGCACATGACTCACACATGAATTTAAATGTATAATACGCACAACATCCAGTCCCACAGCCTTTAATCTATGTTAACGGGGAAATGCCAATTTCATTAATTTTGAATTTCTCGACCATGTCAGGAATCAAACTCAGGATCTTCATACACAGAATCAACTGAACCAAGGTTTCAGATATGAGTCAATTAATTAATGAGAAACTTGAGCTTTCTTCTTACTAGCAAAAAATCCTATTTATGGTAGAATAAAGGACCAAAACGTGCACAATTTCTGTAAAACTAAGAGAACTGTATCTACGCATGCGCTAGCCCAAATCATATGTAGTGTCACCAACTTGTGAGTTCAGTGTTCCACGGGGATTCACGACAAAAAATAATGCGCTGTGAGCAAAATAAAAAAAGTTTAAGTGCCACTGGTATATAGTAATACTTTACCATATTCCATCAAAATTACTTTTGTAGAGTATACCTACTCTAATTCGTGTTTAAAACGGGATGGTTTACGGTTATTATGGAAGTAAATTCGTTTCGCAACACAGTTTTTTATGTGATAGAACTAGCGTATCTAGTTATTCAGCTCGATTTTAGTTATTTAAAAATCTTAATATTTAAAGCTTGTAGCTAAATGTACCATATTCACAAATATTCCAGCAAATTATTTGTTCTAGTTATTTGCGTTTTATTGAGTTTTTTCCAGACACAAAAATTAACCAATATTTTTCCGGCTATGCGTGTGTGTTGCACACCTATGTTTTAATTTCCTTAAAACAAATGCTAACTCTAAAATATTTAAACTATAAAATCTAAAAAAACAAAATCAAGAGTGTTAAAACTATGTTTCCTAGTATTAGTTGTTCAAAATAAATCCGAACATAGAAGTTTACATCCAAAATATAATAAGCCGTATCAGCTTTAAGCTGGAGAACGTGGAAAATAGCATACATTTTTCTAATTCTTATGGTTATTATGATTTTTTTTTAAATCAATCAAGTTAACGATTCACCTAGCGTTTATAATTAAGTGGTAGATTCTGATTGATTTAGTTAATTGCGATGATGTCCATTAATTTTAAATTTAAGAGAGAACTGACACCTTAACCCTTTTGTCCACCAGCACTACTCTCTAAACTTAGTTTATAAAGGTACAACCTAAAAAAAGGCATTACAATAGAGTTACTATATTTTGAGTTTGATTCTTAAAACAAAATATAGCACATTAGCATGGCAACTACCTTTTTGACGGTGCTGTTCTAAGCTTCCCTCTACGCTACGATGAGACTAGTCGCGCCTGCCACAGGCTGATGCGACGACAATGTGTTCAAGGATTTGCATATTAAGTTATTTAAAACTATATCGACCTACTCGAACAGCGCTTTTTTTTTTTAGCTAGAATGAGTTTAAAATGGTTTGGATAAGTTTTGATGATACCATCTTAATCCATATATTATTCTCCTCTATAATACACTAGTCCACTCGGGGGACATTTTTGAGTATAAAAAAAGGTTTGATGATTAACTACAGTTTTTAAACATATTCTTTCTATACAATATATAATTTATAATTCTGTATTTTAGTCTTTAAATTTAAATAGTTTAAAAAAAACTGCAAACGTTCAACAAAAGTGGAATATTACTAATTATGGTTGACGCCGTTTCAAATAGTGTCCCACATACTTTCTATAGTAATATATATTGGATTGTAAGCACAATAGTAAATAGTTTATTATTAAATAATTATGTTATAACAAACTTCAAATCTGTCATATTCAGCCAAATGTTACGCCAGGGCTAAAAAATAAAAATAAAGTATTTCGGAGTTGGTTCGTCACCATTAAGTACAGAGAGTTCACAATATAAAAATTAGTATAGCCTAGAATTGAATTAATTCATAATTTTATCACTTTATACAGTTTAGTTTCAAAATAATTGCAATATTTTTTTAAATGCGGTGTATTTTGTGTGCCAAAGTCTCTCCATTAATTCGCGTCAAGTATAAAAGTAACCCGTACTTGTATTGGTTAAATTTTAACTTTTCCTTTTGACAATTCTGAATTTATCACAATATTACCTTTAAACTTAATTTTAACTTATTACTATACTTAATATATCTTTATTTGTAATGTTTTATTCATTAATCTGAAACCTTAGAACATGTGATTTTTATTTTATTGTATTGTATAATTTTAATATGTTTTCTGTATTTAACCTGTTCTTTTTCTACTAGATTTCAAACTCCTTAATAGTAATTATAAAGTTGTAAAGTTTTCATTATTTATAGGCTTGCCAGTATTCTATTCAATCTATCTTCTCTTCTATATAATGTAATATATATTTATTTAGACTTGTTATCTATAACTATTCAAACTCTTATAAAATCAATATGAATTATGTTTTTTGCTAATTTAAAAAAATCTGTCTTTTAACTTTTTCCCTTATATTTCATATCACTTATTATCTTTTCATTTTTAATTAGATCCTTATGTTATTGTTTATTGGGTGTTCTTTGAATATTTATTACTATTAATATTAATCATGAAAAAGATTCCTAGATACCCATTTCGAACTCAATCTACAAAACACATTTCAAGACATTTCAAATTTTCTATAGATTCTTTGTAAGCAAATTACTCTTAAATTAATTTATTTTATAACATGAAAATGTAAAATAGTCCTCTGGTACCAATTTTGAACAAAAGGTTAAACCAATTTTCTAAAAATACTCTAATTTTACAAAAACCAGTCATAAGTACACTACAATTATATGAATTTTTTCCAAAAAACAAGTATACAATTTTATTTTTGATCTAAAACACTGTCCAGGTAGACATTTTAAATAAAATCGTTAAAGCAATTTTCAAAATATTTCAAATTTTCTAAAATTACTTAAGTAAACAATGATTTAACGAATTTTTTCTACTCAAAAAACAAGTTTACAGTGTTATTTAGGAGGTCAAACACTCCTTAGATATCAATTTTGAATATAATGGCTAGAGCTATTTTCGAAAATTTTGAAATTAAAAACAATCACTCATCAGCTCGGGTTGAAATCTTAAAAATCCCAATGGATTTTTCTATTACATCTAGATATCAATTTTAAACTAAATTCACCAAACTATTTCAGATCTGTGGCCATGGACAGACAGACAGACAAATGCGGGGACAAACAGAATTCCAAATTCCAGTGTCTTAGTTTCGGACACACATAAAAGTACAGATTCATCATAGTCAATAGATTAAAAATGTTTACGAATATATTACTTTCTCTTGATATTAAAAAGTAAATAAATTACAAGGGTAATTTACCTTTTGAACGTTAACATTGCATTTTTTATTTTAACTTTCTTAACAAAACGATTTAATTTAAGGGTTGAGGGTAAGGAGTGTAGTTTATTGGAAATATAACCACATTAGTGTGTAAAGGTTGAAAACAAATCTGACCCAAATTACTCTCAAAATTCACCTTTATTTTACTCAGCCAAATTCAAATCCCAATATTTCTGTAGCGTCAACCTTGTGCAATTTTATTCTAGTCTCATTGGTCGAGTAAATGGTTAAAATATCGGTCCTAGTTATAATTATTATTATTAATAAAGTTAAAGCCAATTTATACAAGTGTACTAACAAATATAGTCGAATATCCTTTTTAACTTTTGTTAATATTTATACAGTGTATTCACTACTACTACATTGTGTATACAACTCTCGATACAATTATTACATATGCAATGTTGTATGGATTTGTTTTCATTACTTCCCTGAACACATTTCTGTTTAATACCATGCGAGTACAATTTCATACAAACTTTACAAATAACAAATATAGCCCGTGTCAATATTAGTATTTTTTTAAATGAGCAGCAATATTTATTTATAAAGCATCTATTTATTTTGTACAGCAAATAGATGTTTACACGGTTTGATTGATATTTTAAACGAAAACGATATTGATATAATATATTGGAAAGTTAAATTAAATCTAATTAAATGTTTCGAAACTTAGGATCAATAAACTTATAAAATTATGAAGGTATTTTAAAAATACATCTGGATCAAAATTTAGTCATATTTAGCTATTTGTAAATTCGTACGATATAGAACATGTTTCAAGTGTGTCATCCACTTAAAAGGAAATATATTCACAGAGCTGTATTTCTTATTAAGTAGCAGCTTTTAAGCTTCAAAAACTCTAAAATAATAATCTATTATTATTAATAATAATATTATTGCTATCAACAATTTATTTTTTGACCCCGTTAAAATTGACCATTTGTTTATGTAAGGATATATTTATGTTTCTAGCTGTTTAGCCAAAATTTTAAAAAGTAACTTTTCGAGTGAAAATTTGTTGAAAGAGAGTTAAGGCTAACCTTTTTATCTTTTGTAATCATAAATTTGAAAGCGTATGGTTTATAATCCTATGAGGATATGCCGATAAATTTCGCCTCAATTTTGGTGTGAGCCATATTTTTAAACAACAAACCACTTTCTAAAAAAGGGTTTCTGGATATCTTCAAATAGTCTCAGCTACCTGGTAAGTGGCACATTTAAACATCAATCTCTGAAGGTGGAATGGAAGGGGACATCAGAAAAGACAAGTGTTTTGCAGTTATTATGGCAAAACATATTTTTGACTAAAATAAAGAATATATTGCTTCAGTAGAAACATATAATTTGATTTTCTTCAAATGTTGATATCAACAGTTCCTGAATATCCATTATGAACATAGCAACATTATATGAGAACATTTTTAAACGTAGACAAAGAGTTTTCATTAAATTCCAGGACACCCTTGACAGATATCCAACAACTGTTGATATCACCATATTAATAAAATTAAATTCTATGATTGTACTTGAGCTATATTTGATTTATTTTGGCAAAAAAAATATGTGTTGCCATAAAAAAAATTCAAAACACTGGCTTCTTCAACTGGAAAACAGCAACAGGGAACATTTTGAATAAATCTAACCAGTGGCACTTCCGCTTTTCTGTATGTAAGAGATTCATTATCACCCGGGTAAGCACTCCAAAATCAGACATTCTTGTTGGAGATGAAGCTTCATACAGCACAGATGTGGGAATTTCCAGAGAGGTTTTGCATCCAAACAGTGTAACGTTGCTTGAAATCAACGTTACAAGCAAGAAGAAAATATGAGTAAAATAACACTAATTCTACAACCACGAAGAGTGAACATAACTGGACTCACCAAAAGTGCCCCGTTTCTCGGTCTGTGTGTGTGAAGTCTTGTCAACAAACATCCCTGCCCGCGCATATTGTTCTCGCCCCGAGTGAAAAGACGTAACTGAAAAACATTAGAGGTGTGGCATTGTGAGCGTGTTATTTTCGCGTTGCTTCATGGGAAGCGATCATGTGGTGATCACGTGATGTTCCAGACGTCTCTCCAATGACCTATTTGTTCTTTACCGCCCCTGTCCCTCTGTTCGATGTGAATGTTCTCCTATGTTCTTTTTGTTTTCCCCTATGTTCCCCTCCCCTCAGAGAAAAACTGCTTATAAACTGATGTCGTGTGCCTCAATGGGCACTTCTTGGTTCATCCGTGTCTTGGACACTTATCACAGGATGGGAGTTTTCCCAAGGTACAAATTCAATTTCGGCCGTACTATTCAAAATTACTCTTTGGAAATTTGTTAAAGATTTATTGGTAAATTGTAGGTTAGGTCTAAATTCCTTTTTTGGCCAGTACATACAAAATTTGCTTTTTGGCTTTCATCTGTATTTTCTTTTATATTGTAGGAATGACAAATTACGTAGATCAAACATGGCGTAATGTTGTTTATTATTCGTTAACTATATTACTGAGGTTTTTTGCCCTTCCGGCTTGGTAACATGATTTGAAACTATGAGGGACCCTTTTTTATTTTTAAGTTCCATAACTTACTTTTTTGAAGGCGAATGCCTGGGTAGTATGGGAATATTTGATGGCCCATACGGTTAAATTTGTTTGTTGAATATTGGGTTAAGACTAATATAAGTCATTAACTTTCTCTTTTTTTTTGGTTGCCATAAAAATGTATGCTTATAAATTGTAACTATAAAGCATACGAAACTATCCTTTTGTAAAATGCAGACGTTTTGTCTGTAGCGCACTGCGGGTTGCCGCTGAGGCCCATTGAGGGGTCGTACGTTACTTTTCCGTAATCATGAATGTGATTGTTAGGACAAGGTTGCTATGGCAACAGCACCACTGTATAGTAATGGGCATAGCCCTATTCCTCCTTTTTATATTTATGTATTTTTCTTTTAACTATCTATTGTTACCTGTATGCATATATTCATATATTTATATATTTATTGTTAATCTTTCCTTAAATAAATATTTATATATTAGACTTGCTATCTTTAATTTACTATGACAGGTTTAAAGTATTTTTGTTATAACACAAAAGATTTTCGTACCTTTCCCTTTGAGTAATAACGTATAGTAACGGGTGATGATTGAGAAGGGTTCATGACGACAAATTATTTAATAGGTCAAAGTGAAGGCCTATCAATGTTTATGTGGTCCTAACGCTCTTCTGCAATTTAATCATTTGTTTTTTTATTTCTTGCCCTCTTTAGTTTATTGTACATGTGCCCCTGCCCTTGTCCATTAGAGGAGAAGGGGGGTGGTACAACATGAACACTGCTGAAATCGATCCACAGCTAGTCAAAATAGGTGTTCCCGTGAAACAAATTATGAAAGATGATGTCAAAAGGTTACCACAACTTCACTATGGTGAAGACTGGGAGAATCTATAGAAACATCATCTTCTCAGAGTTGGTCAGAGAGACTGGATAATTTTCAGAAGGTGAAAACGAAGGAGGGCTGAGGCATGATCTTGATGATAATGTGTATTAAAAATGGACTTACTAAGCTACTAGTATACATACAAAGTGTAATTTAAACTTTTTTTAAGTTAAATAATATGACTCTCTGAACATTAGTGTTCTTTAATATTATCTTTTTCAAAATAATCATGAATAAATAAAAAGGTTGATCTAACTTTTTCATTCATATTCATGCAAATGCCTACAAACACTCTTGAACTTATTTTTGTTTACTTTTAAAAGTTTTACTATGAAATAATGTCAAAAAATATAAATGACTATCTTTAAGTTATGGTTTATATTCTCACAAAATCAAAATGTCCCTTGTCCATTTTAAACAGTTCCATAATTCCAAATGGCACCTTGCCCAAGTAATTTTCCTTTTTTTAAGAAGAACCCATGATTTCTGCAAGCTGTTATTCCTCCATAATATTTATATGAATAGCAGTAATAGTTATACAAACATTCATTGACTTAAATTGTAAAATAAGTTAAATAAATATTTTTTTCACAAAATTCACTAGACTCACACGAGTCATCCTTTGTAAATGGACGTCTCATATTTAATATATTCTTCTAATTACAAATAAGTTTTTTCCCCTATATTATCATGGCTCCAAAGATATTTAATCATATTTAGTATTTCCACCTAAATCCAATCAAATGCTGAATTAAATAAGGATGTATTTTTTTTAAGTTTAACAACAAGTCTTTTCCCGGCTTAATTCATTAGGTAGCTATGAACAAGGTAGTTTAGAGGAAGTGCATTAACATTTGTGTCACGGAGATATGGAAAAATAGTTACTATCCCATGTGTAAAACCGCTTCTAGTGCACCCAACCGATACTCGAGATTTAACCTCCCCGTCACCAGTAATTCAGTCCTCTGCAAGAGTGACGCCTTAGACCATGTTACCATTGATTCGTGTGTTGTTATTTTAAAAACAAATTGCAAAGGTGTAGGCTTAAGAAAAAGAAGTTTAAATCACTATTTGCGTCTTTTCTCGCCAATATATTGATAAATCCTCAACAAATTTGAAAGCAGAATATACTTTGAAAATATACAATTTGTCATTAATATAAATTATATAACAAATCGTTAAAATATCGAGATTTTTTTATTTATAGCTTTGTATATATAGTAAGGGTTGATACAATTTAATGTTTTGACATTTTCAGACTTTTCCAGACAAAAGATTTATATTTCATAAGCAAAGTAATAAACAGAAAATCTCGATTATTTTCACTATGATATTTTCTACAAAAGAACTATCGAGACAAAAATGTTGGTCCTCGTCGCAAAATCACGTGAATTTGAGATAAAAACTAATAGTGTACTGGGTTAGGCTCTTATACTTTGTATTTTAAACATATTGCAAATTATATGAAATTTCCAGTTAATTTTTAAAATTTCTCTTACTTTCACAAGCCTTCCATATTTTTTTTTATAGGCTACCAACCTTGATAAACCCAACCATTTATTCAAAAGTGCCTTATAGCCACAAGTTTATAATTGGAATGTAATGGCCGGACTAATATACAGACGCAGCAAAAAAAACAATTAGCTATGTGCCCAGTTTCGGGGTCTGTATTATTGACTCTAGAGCCCTTTGACGCGACCCGAAGCTCTCCACTACCAGAATGTCAACAGTTGAGCTGGAACAACTAGGTAAATATTGACACCAAGCTTGGGGAAGAGTGGGGGAGTAATATCATGAAGCTGGTAGTCTTCCCTCCACATCCGCTTCCCTTCCGTCAGGCCAAAACCCTTTGGGAACCAACCTCTGAGCTATTATTTAGAAACCTGCCCAATACTTTGATTATATATCTATTTAATCTTTTGGATAGCTTGTTTCAGGCAGTCTATTTCGGAATAAATCTATTCTAATCCCGCTTCCATCAAAATTAGGTATCGAAGGGGGTGATATGACCGGCGATGTAGGCCTAAAATAATTCACAACACTTTCATTACCTATACTCCATTCACGGTAGGAATTACTCTCTGAAAATTATTTTCTCCTACCAATATCATACTATATAATAGATTTCTAGTAGGGAAAAAGGCCTTTCAGAAAAAATTCCTACGCTGAACAGACTTTACCTTACCTTTATACCTCACGTAAAGTGATCAATAAAAATATGTAGCCGATTGTAGCCAAAATCTTTATTTCCATCGAGTTCTTATAGTACATAAATATTTAACACTTATATCGATCTTGTGGCCTAGTTAAAAAACCTCAAGGCTATCAATAGTATTAAATAAATTTGACCTTTTCCAATAATAAGTGCCTTTTTGCTCTTTTAGGCATGCGTAACTTATAGTGGCTAGTCTTAAGAAAAAAATTATGAGGATGAGAATTTGTTGTTAAGGAAATGCCCCTAAAACAATTTGGAGAGAGGATGGAAAACTACTTATAGAAAATCCACATGGTTGTACACGTGGATAAGGGCATTACATTCTTCTTATCTAGTTTATCGAGTAACGGGTAGTTGGGGTTCATGTCCTGGTCAGGCGTATTGAAATTGTTATTTTTACTAAATTGTTTCCACACTCTTATCTACACGTGAATGCAGGTACATTTATTTAAAATCTATTCTTTTCACACCCACCGCAGGGTCCGAATGGTCTAAGTCGTCAGGCTTGTGTTATAATGGCCTACTGATGACGGAAATATCATGGTTTGAATCCCGGCCGGTTCAACTGAGGGTGTTTATTCACTAAATGGTTTCCCACACTTATTCCACGCAAACTCAGTAGACTACCTCTATAATACTTCCTTCCTCATACCTTCGCCATTGGCGTAATTATCATATGCGCATATAGCCTGTAAAGGTAATAATATGGGGCGGAAAAAAATTAAATAAATTTCTCATTTATTACCTATTAGTGTAACTATACGAAGAGCCCGGACTTGATAGTGAGAGACAAATAAAAAAGAGATGCTCTTAGAATAAAATATACCTCGTTGAACTAAACGGGATTTGAAAGCTCCACCTCCCGAGACACAGAAGCTAACTCTGCAGATATACCGTGATGTACATGGTTGAGAAGAACAATTTCCTGAATCACTGGCTATCATGTGACGAATCAGACCTGGGATCATACTGGGATCATGTTGTCTTAGTTGCGGTCTGTTTGAAGTTCAACTGGTATCACTTGATCTCTAAGAGGGAGTTGTATAAGTAGCAACAAGACTCCATTAAACAAAAGTATATCTCACCCGACCCTGATTCCACACAGATTTTCGGGGGGATTACAAAACGTGTTTATTTTACCAAGACTACCTATAGACAATAGATGTATTACTCCTAGATCACGCCTCAAATCTCATACCAACAGGAGTTATATGTACTGCAAACTGCAACACCTTTGCTATAGTGACTTTTCTGGCGTAAAGAGTGATTGGGTGAGTCCAGATAAGGGAAAGATGCTGCGATTACTCATATCCATAGAAAATATATACGCAGGTGTAGTGGTTTAACTGATATAACACCTGCTTCGGGGTTCGTATGGTCTAAGGCATCACTATCGCAATAGACTAGACTACAGATGACAGGAATATCGAGTTTCAAATCTCAGTTAGGTGTACTGAGAGTGGTTTTCCTAAATGGTTTTCTATTATATCTACGCAAATGGAGGTACACCCCTCTAAATTTAACCTTCCTCATCTCTATCTCATTAGCGAAATTGGTAGATATGTGTATAGCTTGAACAGGTAGTAAGCCGCGGTGCTAAAACAAAAACTGACACCACAGACACAGAAAACTATTTATCAATCCAGTTCAAGATGAAAATGGCTACGCATGCGCAGTCTAGTAGTAAATATATGCGCAGGTACTGTACATTGGTTCAAATAAAGACGCCATAGCTTCAAAGCACTAGTGGTAGAGTCCAGCGCAGGGGGAGCTGCTACTCACACGCAGTCTGGTATTAATAATCAAACTGAGCGAGAGTATTAGTTCAATTGACGTCACAATCAAAGAGAAATTTAGATTGTGCATAATTTAGGAGAAATGGCTATGTATACATTAATTAAGAGTACTATATTATATCAACAAAAGAAAACATTTTCTATGGTGTAGTTTTTATTTGGGTTTTAAAAATTTGAAGTTTTCTTAAAAAATACTCACTAAGACACCCAAGAAGTGCCTTTTTATATTTTCCACGAATGTTTTTAATTAGTGTATAATATTTATGCACCACAAGTATTTTTAAAGGTATAGTCTAAAAAGAAAGATTAGTTTTGGAGTGAATTCACCCGCATAAGCATGGATATGGGATGGTAAAACTGCAGCTAAAGCACGTCATTGTGATTAAAAACAATGCACCCAACATGAATCTGATCCATTCCTTTCCTTTCATCTGCATTTCTGTATATTGTGTGCCTGAATCCTTAGACCGATGGAAACTGGTGTGGATAACCTTAAATGTATGTATATTTAATTATTGACCCAACAACTAATTTATAAAACCATTGAATTTTCCCAGGTAAAATTTAATCAACTACGTTCACACTATTTCAAAACTACTTTTAAAGATTAATTAATATTTATTTTATTTCTCAACAAAATAATTAAAGTGTAGATAATATCTAAAAATATACATCTTAAAAGTGTTTGTATGTGTACGGTAAATTAAAGAAGATTAATTTTTTGAATGTAAATAAAATTTCCTGAAAATGATTAACAACATGGAACCGCTTACGTTGCATTTTATCGAAGTTAGATTTAAATTTAGACTTTTAGTTTGTGTTTGTAGAAGCTCCGAACAATTTCACAAAACTCCCTAACTTTTCCTCGAATATTCCCTGACCTAGCAAATTAACTGTTTCCCCCTTTGCCACCCACCTCCCCCCTACCACTCCTTCTAACCGTTTTCTAGTCTACTGGACATTCTGTTTAATTGTCTCAAAATATTTGCCAAGGGAGCGTTCATTAATACGTAACGTTGATTAAAGAAGTGAAAAGTGGGAGAGAGAAACCTGAGGGGAATCATAAATTACGTGGGAAAAAAGGGGGGGGTGTAGAGTGGTTTTATGTCACGTAACATTCCAAAGTATTTAATAATAAAATGTGCTCAACTGTATTTAGGAGTTTAACTGGAATGTGTGTGAACGTTTCTAGCAACAAACGAATGATGTAATACTATTTAGTCACACTTACACAACATTATACGTTTCCTTGAGAATAAAAAAAAATCCTCTAACAATACAAGTGCTGAAGCTTCATAGAAAACGAAGGAAAGAGAAAGGGGCATCTTTATGTGGAATCCAGGAGACAGTGTTTATTCTAAAAATCCATTATTTGATTAATGATCACATTTATTGAGTGAACGAACTTTACACGCATCTCATCAATAGTTGGGTCAGAAATAAGTCCCGACTAATAAATGGTGAAAAATATCGAGAAACTTTCATCTAAAAATGTCATAAAACCTTAAAAATACTTTCCTCCTGACGATAGACATCAAACCTCCGTATATTTTGGTGTGGGGATATCATTTCTTGGCACGGTAGTTTTGAAAAGTTGTGTTTCAATGTAGTGATATTTGCCCACATATTTGACTAAACCATCAGATTTTAGATATAGTGATATAGTTTCCACCACTAATAACACGCGTGAAGTGTTACGCTGTAACTATGCTCAAGGAATATTGTTTGACAATATAAATATTTAAGTGTTAAGTGAACTGAATTATTGAAGGAACTTATCTTCAAATTAAACTCCAAAACCTGTAAACCAATCATCGATTATATGAAAACCTTTTCAATTGTGTTCTTGTTAAAGAACGACTTTGTATTAAGAAGGCTAGCTCTATGCTTATAACTATTAACCTTGATAGCAAAACTGTTGACATTTCATGTTAAACCTCGTTTTAAATTAGTTAATTTCACTTCTCAATGATTCTTTAAATCCCAAAACTTAAAATAAAATGTGTGTAATAACTTAATATTTTATAAGGAACATTACTCTACAATTTTTTATCCATGAGATTTTCAGCACCCTGTATATGAATGTAGTAGGCAAGAATAAAGTGCCTATTACGTAGCCTAACTTCATTTCCTAGTTACTTTGTGAATGAGTTTAGTTGGACAAAGAGAGGCTGAGAGAGTGAGGAAAGAAAAGGAATGGGGTGTAAGAGAGGCCAGGACGTCCCTTGTACCTTACAGGACCTTTCTGGACCCAGGAAGATGCTGGAGATGAATAGCAGGCCAGGGGCAAACGCAAAGCCGAGGACAAGACGCATACTAAGGTCGACAGCCGACTAACTCGCACGGCTAAATCTTCTCTAAGGAGCGTTTTCACAATACATTGGCTCATCAACGTGGGCATAGATAATTGGTTTTAACATTATATACACCTCTTCCTCACCAGTTAACCAGACTAGAAGAGCTCAACACCTGATACGCTTGCACACAAACACGAGTTTTATGGTACTTGATGTTACATCCCACTCGTAACCGGTCTTCCAACAATCTTCGTTAATTTTATTGATATTTTCTTTTAAAAGTAGGGCTTTAAGTCATTTAATCTAAGTATTACATGACGGTTGAGTAATAAATAGAAACTTAACCAGGATTTGCCTAGAGAGAAAATAGGAAACATACATAAGAAAAAATACACCTCCGGATGGATTATATCAAAATACATTCGAGTATAAGTCAAGAGAAGCAATCCTTAGGACCACACCTGTAGGGCACTTCTAACAATTTAATGTCTCATTAAATATTCGATTACTTGAATTCCACAGTCGAGATTCGAACATGTATCTCCTTCGTATATCCTCAGTTGTGTTAAGACAAACGTGAGAATTTATGCTATCTGTTAATAGATTCACACAAACATTATTGGACGCATTATTCATTTCCTGGATACAAACCAACAAGAGTTTGGTTAGAACCATATGCAATAATATATTCGTTTACATATAGGGGTCGTCCATATCCATTTCAAGTAAATTTCGGTGAAACTACAATTAAACTCCATGTTGTTTTTTTACCGTGGACAGTAAATACTGTGTTATATTATAATCAATTAATAAATTGTAAAAGTAATTTGATATTATGAAAAATAAATAATAATAAATTCATAATCGTAATAATTTCTCGAGTTGTAATATAGGTGCTCCACCAGCACACACAATCGGAGAGGGACCGCTAATGTTAAGTTACCTTGCTTTGCCCTTCTCCTGAACCAAACTATATGTTAAACAACCGAGCACTTACCTTTGAGTCGAACCCGGCCCAGGAGCTGCCAAGGGCCAGAGTTTTCACTGTTGTCCCAATGAGCCCGAACCCGTTAGGTGTTGTACATAGATAACAATTATAACGATAGGTAGGGTGGGGTGACTTAAAAATACTATGGAAATAATGAATTGCAAATGAGATTAAATTTAATATATATTCTTCCAGAAATAATTGACCTGTTAATTTTCCTACCTGGCTGAAGTCATGCTAAACAACAAATCTTATCCTTGGCATTTAATAACATTTAAATAAAATATAGAATCTTAAAATATTAATAAAACCAATATTTAGAACTTTGATATATTTTTTAATAGAAAAAAAGTTGTACAAAGTTATTATGAATATTTCAAAGAAAAGGTATTGCGATTTCAATTTAACCACATATCATAGATATTATGCTACTTATCTAGGCAATCATTCATTACGATTATGATGGTCTAAATTCTTATTTTATATATGCGTTAATTTTACTTATAATTTCAAAAATGTATGGTAATAATAATTGTTGGCGGTTAGCAATCAAGATATTATAGCAAATATTTTAAGTAATAAAATGTATATTAAGCCAAATATAATTATATTGTAACTATATAGAATATTATTTAGTGAAGAGGTAAATGTGGAAGAGAATAAAGTGAATAATTTTAATTAGTTAATTCAATATTTAAAGTTGATTTAAGAATATTTAATTCAAATGGATTTCAATACATTGCATGTATTTTATATAAAAAAAAGGGCTCCTAAATTTAACCACGCGTGGATTAAACATCCAGTTTATCTAGTTTGGTTTTCATATAATGTAAAGGACGGAGTTCTATTCCCAGTTGCGTGCAGTGAGAGTGTGTTTTCCAAAATAGTTTCCCAATTTCTCCTCAGATACTAGGTTACAATTCTTAAATTTTACCTTTCTCATCTTTACCCCGAGAGTAGTTTATTAATGTGATCTAAGACAGGTATTAGGACGCACTGTAAGAAAAATCACTACAGGATGTAGATTTTTAAATCTCAATCTCAAATATTGAACCGGTAGTACTACAATAATTATATAGTTGATATTCATTCGAATACCAAAGCTTAAAACAAACGTTATGTAGTTCTTCGTCTGAAGGTATCCAAATAGTTCTCAGCACAGATAGCAGAACAGGAAATACATTTCCTTGTGTGCTACTGTTACTACCCCTTCCAAAAGTTATGAATGATGTATCGTTCCAAAACAATTTTAAATCGAGGGGCAGCGTTCACACTTTAACAGTCAATACATATAAATATGGGGGAATCTATCCCCATACATACACACACACACACACACACGTGTATACACATTGTGATCACATAGAGTTTTCAAAATATTTGATTCCAAAACAGGACTTCATGTTTTGAAACATTTCAGTTTTATTAAAAACTTATTTTAAATCTCACATTTATTTAATGAAACTTTTACTCTAGGAATATGTTAGTTTAAATTTAAAATAACCAATTAAAATATTGTTCAGAAATATCAAAATATTGGGATTAAATTACAAAGATAATATCTATTTAAACCAGTGTGAAAGAAAAACTTGTAAAATATCCTGTTTTTAAACTTGTAGTAAAATCTATTTTATATTTTACTACGATTAAAATAATCGATCCGTTCACATTTTTATTCTCTAAGGAAATTTTTATTTGTTTGTATCTTGAGAAGTTAAATATCTATGTTAATAATAGGAAGTGGTTGTCTGTGTTTGTTTGTTTGTGTGCGGTGCTCAGCCAAATCTACGGCATACAGAGAGCTGAAATTTTTAACATACAGTAGCTCCGTGGCTTCTTTGGTGCTGACTGACCGCTCACAGCTGACTTCTGACAGTCAACATTTAGGTACATACCTAAATTTGACTGTCAGAAGTGACAGCTGCTAAACACATGTCTTTGCAGATCATATGGTTCGGTGTAGGGATACAAAATTTAGTCTGGTAACTTTTCAAAGCCATCGGCTGTCAGCTGTGAGCTGTCAGTCAGCACCAAAGAAGTAATGGGTCTACTGTACGTGGATGTAAGTAGTTCCGAATGCACCTTGAAGCCGAATTTTAAAAATTTTAATTAGATTTTTAACAAGGCTATTTTTAACAAATTTTTGAATAAAATATTGTTAATATGGTTTACAATTACGTTTTAGAGATAGATGTGATAAAAATATGCCGCGTCCTCCTCGGGGGAAAAAATGTGTACTAAATCGACCATAATGCTAAATCATTTTTGTGAGGCGGGAAGGTCCTTATATAATTCTTATACCACAATGGTTCACGGACAATCCCATGCGCGATTGCTAGTATTAAATAAACCAAATTTAAGCGATACGTTTAGTTAAAACCCAGATAATCATTTATATATTCCAGTTTAAATCTCATGTAAAAAGAAGAAAATAAATTTAAGATATTTATTTAACTATCCATTTTACATAATGTTTTAATTCTAATTCTATATTTACCTTTATTTTTATAGTAATCTTATTTTTTTAACGTGTGGTAATTCAAACAATATTTTTAAATATATTGTTTATATTAATTCATTTAAATTATAGCTGAATACTACTTATTTCCGTAATTATCTTTGCTGCCATTAATAATATTAATATTACACATAGTCTTATGAAAGGACAAAATTTAAAGCGATTACAATATATACTATAGCTTTAAAAATAAATGTCAAAATACATTGGCAATAGTTTACACTTAATTTGTAGAAAACCATGTTAAGAGTAATAAATAATATTCTTCCCAGAAGTGGTAGAAAAGTGATTAGAAATATTTTAGCCATAAAAAGTAGTTATATTATTAAAATGTTTATTTCGATTGAATAAAATCAATATTAATTTGATAAATATAAATAATAATTGGAATTGGGAAATAAATGTAGATTCTAGTTTATATTAAATAATAATGTAATGCATGTCAAGAAACTGAATTAATTGACTAAAGGCTGAAAAAGTATATAAATATTTAAATAATTAATTACTGTTTCTTACCACTCTTGATATTTAAGGGACGGATGAAATATTAGGGACCTTTTACCAAAGGGCGTACGGGACACAAATAAGAAAAAATAAGTAAATTTGATTCATGAACATAAAAAAGTAAAAACTTTGAAACTAAACTTTGGTAAAACACGCGATTATTTTTCAAGATTTAACTTTTCCCACAATCTTTTTTTCTTTCTTCCCTTTTCTATTTCTTTGCACCAGAGCAACCATTTCGAAAATTACTCTTCATCCATTTTCAAGGCGTATGATTCAAAAAAACAAACAAATATGTTCTGTATAGCCCTAAGTAAGTTTTATCTTCTTCTTTAAATCTTTTTTTTTATTTTAGACTAAAATCTTGGCTAAGACAGATATTTTTGTAATATAACATACCAAAAAAGAGGGTAGAGAAGTCGTGGCGGCGCCCATGCAAGTGAATTTTATAAAAGCAAGGGGTTATCCGAGGCAAAATATAGAGAACAATATATTCACACTAGCTATACATTGACACATTACATATCTACTACAACTTGTTATTCCAATTAACAAGCATCTCTCGTCTAATTCTACTTATAAATTGATAGGGTAATAAATTTACTTGTTTAGATCACTATGTGTTGTTAAACAAATGAGTGTCTTTTCCTGGGCCTACCTTTGAAAAGTAACTTTGGTAGTCTATTTGTGTGATACAAATTATTATTATTACTGTTGTTATTATTTTACAACTATTTGCTTTTTTCTAATTATTCATAAGTAAGTATAATTATTTAGTCATGATTGTTTATCCTATTTTCTCATTTTATTTTAAGTGCTTGTAAGGTACTCGTGTACTTTCCAGTGCTGACCTACCATAGGTCTTACGACTGTTGGCCAGAACTATAATAAAGGAAAATTGAAATTGAAAATTATATTGTATACAATACAAGTTTCTTATAAAACATTTTTAATAGAAGCTAACTAAAACCTTTTATAATGTTTAATCTATTCACCGATTTAAAAGGAAAGAGTTAAACTCAATACAATATTAGTTCAGCAATATAAAATTTTCTTGGCTTTTATAATCTATAATAATTTTGGGTGCTTAAAGCATATAACACCTGCTTCTGTGGCCACGTAGTCTAAGGCGTCACTCTATTGTTAGATTAGACTGCTGATGAGAGGGATCTCAAGGTTCTAATCCCGGCTGGGTGTACTGAGGGTTGTTTGCATTTTTTTAATGTTCCCCTCTCTCTTCGCACAAATTCTGATATATTTCCTCTAAATTTAACCTTCCTAATTACTAATTACGAGTAATTAACGTAGTTAGTAGATATGCGTATAACCTGAACAGGTTTTCAAACTATCCAAAACTTAATTAAGTATCTAGTAAATAATATATTATATAAATTATTTATATGTGTCTTAATTTCAACTGTAAATGCCAAAAATATATATAAAACTACGTTGTAAATTAAAGTCTCTTAAAATACAATTTTTCCGCTGTGAACAATATAATTTAGTGCAAATATATACGAGTCATTGTCATTCTTCCACTACTTTTGTATACATTATTTATTTAATAAAAAATATAATTTTATACAAACGATATTCGTGCTATTTAAAAAATAATACAACTGATCGACAAAATTAATATTAACTGTGGATCATAATTGAAAATAAAACTTGATAGAGCAATATAATTAAAAGTTTAAAGTGTTTTATAATAATATAACCTCTAATATAAACTTTATTAAATGTATTTCATATATTACTTGGCACCAATCTTGAAAGGAATATGTTTGGTTTCCCTTTTATTTCAAGATCATGCACCCCAGATCTGTGTGCCTCCCTTTAAGGCTAGGGCTCCACAGGCGTGAATTTCCTGATTAAAATGGAGGAAGTTTTTTTACAGCTAGAATGGATTCTATTTTGAGCTGGCTACATGAGAAGTAAAATTCCTGCTTTTGGACAAGCGGGAAAATAACTCATAGGCAGCCGTGGGATGGTTCCCCATGTAACTTTTCACTGAACAGTTCGTTAAAAGAACATAAATGCAAAAGAAGGCATGCTTCTCAGAATATGTGTATGGGTTTATTTTAATATTGCCATTTTTTCAGCCTTAGAAATCAGTTTGTGGACAAATTTCACTACGCCCTTAGGTATATTTAAGGTTGACGCTAAATAATATTGTATCAATCTACCTAGCCTAGATATTAATACACATAAACTAAACTATGTAAATTAATAAATATTATTATTATTATTATTATTATTATTAGCACCGCGTCTTACTACCCGTTCGGGTTATATGCACTTACGCTAATGTGTAATGGTAGGGTGGTTGTGAGATGAAATGAAGGACCTACAGTTTAACGTGGAATCCGAACCACGGTGGAGGCCTGGCATTCCTCACATTCACAAGATGTCTTGTCAGAGAAATTAACAAATAAACACCTTACAAAACTATTGGAGACATTCAAAATTAAACTTATACAAGCAAATTAAAGACATAATCGATGTGGAGAACCACGGGCGGTAATTTAACGCGTGTGGATCCAAAGACGAGAGTCGAGATATTGCTCAAAAATGGAACCAACCCTATTCTCAGGCATGAAGCAGTAAATTCTTGCCTATGGAGCTCTTGCCTAACACGGGCCACTTTCAAGACACAGTATAGTTGGTATCACAAAACATCAACCTTTAACACGAGCGAATACATAAGGACCATATTCAAGCCAATTAGTTAATTCAGTGCCACGATAAGTGTCGAAGAAGCCACAGTGGTAGTGTTTTAATATTTTTATTAGAACCATGTATTATTTATTATCGGTTCAGGTTATATTCATTGTATTAGTTTTATAATGAGCTAGGGATGAGAAATGTTGAATTTAGAGGAAATTAACCTGCATTTGTGTGGAAATAGAGTGGGAAAACCTTTAGGAAAAACCACCCTTAATACACCAAAACGGGTTTAGAGCCCCGATCTTCCTGTCGTGGGTGGTCTAGTCCATTCTGATAGTGACGTCTTAAACCATGTGGCCACCAAATGTAGTTGTATTTTTTCTGCTAAAGTGAAAGAATAAAAGGCTTATAAGGCTATGTGTGTACATAATTAACACTCCAAGGTCCGCTTATGGTTTTTATAATAATTAGTAAGTTTCTATACATTGTATGAAGACCTAAGGCAAGATAAATCAAGGTTTTTCAATTGCTTCAAAATGTGAGAAAAATATTTTGATAAACTGTCTAATATCCTTCCAGATTATCTCACTTTATTATCTGGTTGGATTAATCTATTTGAGTAGAGCCCCATAACGCAGGACATGATTGTAAACAAACTTATACGTTTTATAGACTTCGACCATTTAAATTTCAGGGAATCGCCAACAACTATGCCTCTTGTGAAAACTCTCCTTCAAATAAAGGTGTTTCCTGTGGTTCGAACACGGGTTCTGTTGCGTGCGACTGGAAATGACGAGACACAAAATCTGTGGTCATGTCCATGTGAAAGGTTCAATTTACTTCAGTGGCCCACTTTGGTGGCCGCATGGTCTAAGGTGCTACTTTCCCAGGAGACTAGACTGCCGATGATGGGGAGATAAAGGTTCTAATTTAGGTCAGGTGTGCTTAGGGTGTTTTGTTGTTGTTTTTAATATTTTTGCACTTTCCTTCCACGCAAAAGTGAATACATGTCCTCTAAATATAATATTCATAATCCCTAAGAGCATTAGCGTTATTAGTTCATAATTGTATAACCTGAATGGGTAGTAATATGTGGTGCAAAGAAATAGTCAACGGTTTTGCTATGTCGCCACAGCGTGACGCCACACTGTCTCCTGAATGTGACTCATGGCTTGGTGTATGTTCTTGCATTTATAGTTTTAATTATATATGATACTTCACGCAACACACAACTGTATAGAATGTAGTATTAAAATCTATCTCACGGCGTTAGTAGCACAATTACTATTATACACTGTCACTTGAATTTATTGGTAATACGTTCCGCAACACACAACCAACATGCACATTTTATTTCAAAGAATTTTAGACATTATTTTATAAAGATATGAAAGCAAACGGATTTACTTGCCTGTATTCATTTGGCAAATTAATGAAATGTGCAACAAGTTATGTTTATATCGACTACTAAAGTAGTTCCGTATAAAGATTTTACAGTTACTAACGTGAAAAAGGTGGGAAGTAAAATATTATCAGTAAGGTCTAATTAAAGGAGAGGTAAATAAAAGTGTATCTGGTGTATCTGTTCCACCCATATATAAATATATATATATATATATGAGCAAGCATATAATCCAAGTGTGTGTTAAGATATGGTGCTAAGATATATGTATATATATATATTGTATATATATGTATAAATACATATATGTGTACATATAAATACACAGGATGGGGAATAAAGTGTTGACAAATTTAATAAAACTATTTTCTACCATTTTAACAGCTAAATTCTTCATATTAAACTTAAAATAACAACAAAAGATTGACAATTTTCTACATACCCTTAAATTATTTATATTGTCAAAACCATGCTCTTATGATGGCTACCATTATATGCATTACATTGTATGCGCAATGTCCCTTGATGAATTGTTTCAACTTCTACCACAATGTATTTCTCTATGTTCTAAACTTGTTCTTGTGCTATTCACGTAAACATGACTCATTATCATGCTCCACAAGAAAAATTCAGGATTTGTTGATCCTGGTGAACCTGGTTGGTCAGGCGATGTGCCCAGGAAACAGTTTTCGAAGCACCTCCATTGATGTTCGTGCCGTGTGGGCCGTAGCCCCATCTTGCTGGGACCACATATTGTTCGTAACCATGCCCTAACGTTGCAGTTCGGGTGTCAGACAAATCGAACAATAATGAAGGGGCTTCGCAGAATGTGTCCTGGGCAGCTTTTTTCATGATTTGGGGGAATCGCCTGGCCACCCCGTTCACAATACTTAACAGCCACTGACTTTTTACTGTGGAGCATGTTAACGTAAAGAGGCATGTCAGCGTGACTAACTCAAGAACCATTCAGAATCTTATAAAAATAATTGTGGTGGAAGTTGAAGCAAGTCAACAAAAAACATTGCACAAAGTGATGTCAAGTTTATATGCGCGCATTCAACAAGGTATTGCGTAATGTTGTCCATCTTAAGCATATTGTTTATGAAAAATAAACGGTATTTAGAAAAGTTTCAATCTTTTTATTTTTTTTTGTTATTCCAAGTTTAATTTGAAATCATCATTAGCTAAAATAGTAGGGTTATAATGTTATTAAATGTTTCAACACTTTCTGTCCCACTCTGTATAAGCTCTTAAAGAAACGAGCCTTACATAAATGAAATATTTAATTCTGAAATATGTAATAATTATGAATATTTGGTTTTGTTTAGTAAATACAATTTTAAGTCATAAAACTTCATTAAAAACTTTAAAATGACGTTGCCAAACATAGTTTCAGGCAATTAATAACCAATGCAATAATCGCGTATATGCACAGTAAACTCCATAGAACCTGAAATTTAGAAGTCTTAACTTGATCTATTATATTATTTTGTAGCTTAGAAGATAACTGCTTTGGTGTCCGCATTGTCTAAGGCATCACTCTCGTGTTAAACTAGACTGCCAATGACAGGGATATCAGTGTTCAAATCCTGGTTAGATGTACTGAGGGTGATTTTCCTAGATTGTTTTACAGTATCACTCCACGCAAATGTGGGTATTCCTTCAAATCCAACCTTAGTCATTCTTCACTCATTAGCGTCGTTAATATATATGCATATAATTTGAACCTATAGTAAGACGTGGTGCTAAAAAAAATGGTGTTATTGTTCAAGGTAAGCGGGTGTGTTTATTCATGATAAGGGATATAATTTTAAAAAGGGGCTAGTACAGTTTTGAAATAGGACCACCTATGCTAAAAAGAATCGTATGTACAAATTAATGTTACTTTATAGTACATGCGTATGAAATTGTGACTTTTAACAAATTACTTAGAATCAAATTGTGTTTAAGATCATTCCAACCCAAATCAAAGCTTGGAGACTCATTTTATTATTTCTTATATTATGTTAATGCCAAACACATAATTTATTTTTAACTTGTTTATTTTCCATTTTCACAACGGCAACAAAAGGGTCACACTTTTATCACGGTGATGATTTTACTAATATAGTACCAAGATTAAACAAACATGGTTTTGTTTTGACAAACCCTGTGGTTAGATGGCATCGAGCAATAAACACATCAAAGTAAATTATGGTTGTTGTTTAACAGAACTGGAACTATTCAGCACAAAATTAAAATTATTTAGGCTTACTCTATTGTCAAGAACGCCGAATGACACGTTGATCATAGAACATGTTTCCTACATATTGCTATTATTAGCACCGCGTCTTACTGCCCTTTCGGGTTATACGCACTTACGCTAATGTGTAACGATAGGGTGATTGTGAGATGAAATGGAGGACCTACAGTTTAACGTGGAATCCGAACCACGGTGGAGGCCTGGCATTCCCCACATTCACAAGATGTCTTGTCAGAGGTGAAAGAGGGTTTGGTAATCAGATAAATCTGTGCCGGGACTAAGGATTAAACCCCGGACCTCCAGCACAGAAGTCTGACACCTTACCCCTAGACCACCAGGTCACATAAAAGAAAAAGGGAAAAATTACACCATAAAACTTTAAATAATTATTTTTCCCTAATTTTATCAAAGGTCAGTAGTTAGGTGGATAAGTACAGGTAAGTAGGTTTGGAAGCTAGATAGACCGGGATAGGTATGCATAAATATCAGAAGGAAGGCAGGCATGTAGGTAGTAAAGAAGGCAGAAAGGCAGAGATACGGATGAAGGGGGATGGGTCTGGGGGTAGGGGATGGAGGGGAGGGATGAGATGTAAAGGGAGAATTAGAGGAATGAATTGAGGTAGGAAGGAATGGATTAATGGAATATGGTTGGATGGATGAATGTAGTGTGGCTGGATAGATAGATGGATGTTGAATCTATGGATGGAGGGTGACTGGGGAAATAAATTAATGGATGTAAGTATGGATGGATTTATGGATATATATGGATGGATGGGTGGATGGGTGAGTATACAGGTGGATATATATACTCCATGTACTCCATCAAATCATTTCCTTGGTTGTATGAAGTTTTAAACAAACATGACCCACACAAGAACAATAAACTCTAAATCAACAGGATATGCCAAACAAAACATCATAATCGTCCCCGGGGTCATTAGGATAGAGAGGGGACAAAGACAACACAATGGCACGCTGTCAAGTTTCGGGCGGACTCGGCTACCTCCGTACATCATCGTTGGAAGATACAAGAGCCCCCTTGGCCAGTTAATTAGGTCACGTTTATTTAAACACGCCACGTGTTCAAACCCGACACAATACACCATCCCTATATTTGCATGCTAATGCGGTTGTTTTGGTGTTAAAACGCAATAACTCACTTTATTATTTGCACGTAAATAAACAGGAGCTTGTGACCAATTAATAAAGCCTTGGATGTACGTATTTCTTAATGCTGGCATATTTTATCTAAAAAAAAATACCACGCAGGGAATTGACTAAATCATTTAAAGGTTTTAAAAAGTTGGTTGGATATTTAAAATAAATATTAATTCAATAAGATTTCGACCAAACTTATTGCCTGAATAGATAAAATTGTTCTTTTTCTCATTTAAAAAAATTAATATATGTATCGGGATAACCTTAAGCTTAGCCAAGTTAGTATTTATGCTAGCCTTTGTTTTTATAAATAATACTGACGAAAGGTGTCAACATTATCTTGTCTAGTATATTAGTGATGGTTGGTATTCAAATCTAGACCGGGTGAAAACAAAGTGAGTTTTTCTATAATATTTTTCCACTATCCTTCCACGCATGTACAATAATTAATACATTTTCTTTTAGATCAACCATTCTTATCCCTACCTCATCAATACATATATGCGGACAGCCCGTAGGAGAAGAAAGAAGTGTACAAATTATCAATACACGAGCTAATCTAAGTAAACTTTTAAAAAATGTTTATTAGCTAATATAATATTGTGTAAATTCCGTTCACCATAGGAATTGTTTTCTGAAAGGCCTTTTTCCCTACCAGAAATCTATTATATAGTAGGATATTCGTAGGAAAAAAGACCTTTCTGAGAGTAACTCCTACCGTGAATGGAGTATATATGTTTTAATTCCTAGGGATTTTATTGGTGTGTAGTATTATCTGTAGCTTTTCTAGGTTAAGTTAATTTGCAGATATGCTTATATGATAATGTTTATAAATTATACGTAAAAATCATAAATAAAAATTATATCATGTTTATTCTAAGAATTTAGTCTAAGAACGTAGATGATTGTAGTAATAATATTATTAATAGTATTATTACAACCTAATTTATAAGGTATTTTCCATCAATTGTGTTCATAATATATATAATAAATGGTAAATGAACTCCAGAATATAGCCTAAGACCATAAACATAGCCAGTAAAATATCGTTTATGTTCTAAAAATATATTAGAGTATCGTGATAGTATAATAATACAAAATAATGTAATGTACCTTTCAATTTTGTTTTGAGTTATGTTCAGTTTTTATAGACTTCATATCCGTCAATATCAACGACACTGGCGCGTCAATCTGGGCAAAAAGCGTTGCGACGCCAGTCATTGAATAATAGTCTACACGATAACCTGTCAGACACACTTGGGCACACAACATATATCGAGCCTATCTAGGTTAAGAAAATCTGGTCTTGGGGAACAAAATATTTGATTGAACTACGAAATAAAATTTCCCATAGATCTCTAAGGGCTGATGATTTCCTTCAAACTAATAACGGTTTTCCCCTTATTTCTAAGAACCATTGAAACTACCGAAGTATCTCCGTAGACGAGGAGATAAGAAAACCAAATAATTTTATAGAATTCCCAACTTCAAGCCCAGTGAGGTCTAAAATATAATACCCACATTGGTAATCAGACAATCTTAGGCTTCACTCTCGCAATATACTGAAATTCCAGTGGTAAGATGATTGTAGTTAAATGTCGGTCGGGTGTATAAAGGATGATAGTTTTTCTAAATAGTTTCTCGTAGCATTTACAAATATTTGATTACATTTCTTCCAAATTCTATCATCCTCTTGTGTGAATATGTGAATAGCCCGTACGAGTAGTAAGACGCGCAATAAAATAATTTACCACAATTATAGATAGATTACGTTGAAACTTATATAATTTCAGCCAACTACCGTTCACCACTTTTCATTTAAATATATGTATTACGTATAGAAGCAACCATCATCATCATCATCATCAAATGTTTCCAGCCTGTGGCCGGGTCAGTTTAGTAAAATGCCTCCATTTTCCTCTGTTCTTCGACGTAGCCCTACACAAGTAAACGGTCTACAACTCATATCATAAATGCCAAACGCGAGTTGCTGTGGTTGTGTTGTCAATACCTCCTAATAAGTCTACGGTTAATCAGTTATATCACAGAATGCGTCTTAAAATATGATTTATGTATAACCCTGAGCACAGCAGTAGCCTGGATCTCAATTATAGAACGTTGGTGTCACAGAACCCTGCTTCTATTTTCGTGTACAAGATTTTTCAGAATTTATTTGAATGGTTATTGTATGGGCTTATCTAATTTATCGTGTGTGTGTGTGTGTGTGTGTGTGTGTGTGTGTGTGTGTGTGTGTGT
>CABFVX010002238.1:86717-110706 GCA_902151425.1 Timema shepardi | reverse complement strand
ACACACATATTGAAGAATCATCATAGACTCTACCATAAAATATGAGTGACTATCGACATTTTTATGAGGAATAAATTAAATTTTCAAAATAAAATATAGCCTATGTTACTCGTTGATAATGTAGCTTTATATTGGTGAAAGAATTTTTTTAATCGGTCCAGTAGTTTTTGAGTTTATCCATTACAGACAAAAAAACAACAAAAAAACAAATCTTTCCTCTTTATAATATTATTGTAGATAAGCCGAGTGTAGCCTACGTAATATTCTCACTAAAAAAACTATTCAGTGTTTTCTAGCTTCCTTTAATTTGTGATCGTTGTTTTGCAATTTACCACGTATTGTTCATAAAATTTAAAAAGAAAGTTCACCACGTGTATCCCTACTTACCTCGTACTAATCGAACTAATCAGAGACTATAATAATCTAAATTAAAAGTAATGTTAATTTTCATAGAGTACTAAACTTTTCTTTAAATCCATTACTGTTTCCAGCCGGTGCATTGGATCCGTTTTTTACTAAGCTATACATTTTACTCTACCGGTTGGCTAGGCGTGTTGTAGCTTCATAAGCCTTATAATCTAATTTAAGAATAAGACAGGCACTACAACCAGTTCCCGTCCATTAATTCATCACTGTGAAAGGGAAAACCCACATTTCACCAGTGATACTTTTTTAGACCATGCTAGGAACCGAACCTGGGACCCTTAGCTCAGTAGACAAACGCGATACCGACTGAGTTTAGGCGTTGGTTATATTACTGAACTATGGATGGTAAAAATAACACAAGAAAATACAGCTTTTTATCAAAATATTTTACTATATAAAAATAGTAGAAAGAACATGCGATATAAAAAACACATTCAGCACACATATACTTTATGTTCAAACAGTTATATCACTAGAAGTCCGTGGTTTGGTCCAATTAGGCCCACAAGTGAACAACCTTGAATATTTACAAACTTATAGGGCTTAACGTAGGATTTTAAAAATATTACAATGTTTAATTTACAAGCAGTTGTTCTTGTTAATGTATATTAAATATATGTATGAATGAAGCCTCTTATTTCAAATAGTTTAACTTTTTTAAACGTAGTTTTATTTGATAAATATTTAGTTTAAGATTAATCTCTTTTGGATGAACTACGTACACAACAGTTACAGATTCTAGAATTCTTGGGACAAGATTTTTGCCCTTATTTATTCACAAAGATTTTTTAATCTTCCAAAGAACATTAAAAAATGTATGGCCATTAATTTTCTTATTTATAGTCCTGTAAATGACAGGTCAATTTGTAGGTTTAATTTAGAATAATTGAAAATAAGTAATCTACATAAAAACACAGGTGCTAATATTAATAGCAGTAAATAAAAAAAAATTGTAGATAAAAAATATAAATCAATCTGAGTGTATAAAATTCCCGCCAGTCTTAACAAAATGTATTACACTCGACCAATCTTCTCAGTATTGGTTGGATTTAAAAAAAATTACTAACACATATGCAACGCGCACCTTAACTCAAACTGTTTGTTAAATAAACATGTTTTCATAATATGTACATTTTCACTCATTAAACCTAGTGAATGTATTATTGGAGCTTAAAATCTCACCGTTCTCGTAAAATCTTGAATAAAGAAGTCTGTGACGAACTAATGTCTGGGAAGATAAATAGGAGAAGAACAGGGGAATGGATGGGGAAGGGTGTATACATACCCGAAACCTTAAGTCTGAGAGCACTGTCAGGCCCGATAGGAACAACACTTATTATTTTTATTATTATTAAAAATTGAATTTAAAAGAATTTTTGTGACACTTAAAAATGATATTATATTTATCATGTCTATTACCTCATAAACCAAAAGGATTAACCTTTTTAGTCAATTAACTATATTAACACAATTTTGTCCTTTTTTGTTTGTTATTTTATTCCCAACTACAAATGCCTGTGTAATTCCTTTTACCATTTGCTTAGAATTGTTATAATTCATGATCGAGATACTTTGTTGAAATTTTACGAATCTCGAATCTTTCGAATACCATAGGATTCGAGAGTCTCTGGGGCTCAAGGATCCAATCATCTTATCTCTATTATTAACTCTCATGAGCTAATGACCCCTTTTTTACGTGACTAAAATCGATATGGCATCCAATCACTTCACATCATCAAATAGATACAAAAAACATATCTTATTCTTTATAAATATGTATAATTCTGACTAACAAAAATCAAGCTCTTATGTTTTATGGACGTATTGTAAAGGTGAAAGGGAGTAAATTCTAGGGGAAGGGGGGAATAGAGGCACAAATATAATCTATCCTGGGAACAAATAAAATATTGATACGCTTCTACTGATCAGTTAAATAAATCGTCATTATTTGATAGCTAAATAAGAAATATGTGACAATATTTATTTCACCGCTAAAGGGTAGGGATGAGTAAGGTAAAACATCAAAAGAAACAATTTAGCAAGAAAAAAATACCTCAGTGCATCCAATCTGGATTTGAGCCCCGACTTTCCAGTCGCCGGTAATAGTGCATTTTGTGAGTGTGAAAACAAAGAGCAATTATTGACCATCAATACTGACTGGTGTGAGAAATTTTACTGTGTTTTCCTTATCATCTCTCATGTACACTTCCTCTAAATAACCCAACTTTTCTAATCCTACGGTTAATAACCTTGGAGTTAAAAGTTATATTTAAAATAATAGCTTTGCGAGTATCAATGTACACATGTATTTATAAACACACCGCTTAATTCCAATTTTTATAGAAAGGGCAGCTAAAAGAGGTTATAAGATCTACTTTCACGTATTCATACGGCAGGTAATGTGACCTGCAGCTGTTACTTTTGATAGATATATTATCAATACCTATAAAATAACAAAATGATTTAGTAAAATGCTTTCCGTTTTGGCAGAATTTTTTTTGTAAAGGTCCTTCCTATGAAAATTGGACTGTAGCTACCTCTGAGAAGTAAAGAAAACAAAACTCGGTTGCATCTCGGTGGCCTTGTAAGCCGCTACTACTAGGTCAGTGCCTTGGATTTTAACCACAGGTGGGTTCAACTTGTTTTGTTGACGCCGATGTATAGTCTTGTAAAAAATCTCATTCCTCTGAATGCACTTTGGGATTTTCCTGGTCTACCTACATCTCTCTGGTTGCATGCATTTCGTTCTAGGAATCGTGGCAATGTTTGGATGTTAATTTAACGTGTTGATGAATAAAAACATGTTTTTCTCTGTTGGTCCACATTTACATATAACGTGATTAAATTAGTAAGTAGAAATGTTCGAGTAAACATGATATACAGTCCGTTTAACCTGAAAGGTAACACGCCTGACTTTGCTTAGTTCCACTATGGTGAAGCTTTCAGAATTAACGTAGGGTACCTTTATTTTGGAATACTTCTCCAACTATTCACATATTTTTTAATAATTCTTCCAAATTATGTTTTATAAATAATTATCAAATAATAGGCAGATTAATATTTGGAATAGCGCTTACCTGCAATTGCATTGTCATATATAGACTATAAAAGTAAAACGTGTTTCCAACCTATAACCTTCTTTCACACAATCCTTAACAGGTTTTAAATGGATAGAATCTAATATTTAAAAAAATAAACTACTTGACGTCTAACAGCCTAATGCTGGTTATAAAGGGACTCAAATTGTAGTTGGGCTATGCATAGAGATAGTAAATGGTAATACTAGAATGGAGAGTGGGAGTCATGTATAAATAGAGTTTACAACCGGAAACACTTCGACTAAGACTCGCAAGTCAATGATGAGGTGCTCATGTGGTCCTGTATAGATATAGTATGATTTTGGTAGGAAGAACAGTAAAATTAGTTTATAAAGTTACTAAAACCATTTTAATATATTCATACATCAATTCATGTTATCTGAAGCTGTCACTTTTTTTATATATATCATCAATACCTATAAAATAACATAAATAATAAAGTAAAATGTTATCAATGTTGGCTGAAAATAGATATGTTTGAATTTTCTCTACTGTTCTTCCAACCAGAATCAGGGTTTTAGAGTTTATGGCCATCAATATCTCGACCAAGACTCGCAAGTCAATGACGAGGTGATCACTGCAGTATGATGTGCTTGATTTAGCTAGTCTGGCAACTAAATCACTTGTAAAGAGGTATCATAGATTGCCTCTGAAAACGATATAATACTCCAATAATGACATTGTAATTAATAAATAGAATCATTTTAGCCTTAACTGACCAAATCATAATGGACTTACTTAAAGATCTAAATCAAACAAACCATGCTAAAGTTAGGCTAAAGGTGATTTACAACACAGCTCTAAGCTCCCACCATCACACTTTAAGTCTAGTGGCTTTTTTGGACACCCTAGAGTAAAATAACACAATTTTTTAGACAACTCTCCATATTAGATATTGGGTCAAAACGATTAATTTAAATGTGTTATAGAGTATATACACTATATAAATATCTTCTACCGTATTTATACCAAATAACAGAAAGCTTTGATTCACAATAGCTACTTATTATGAGCAATTTATTTTGTCACCTGCCTTACCACAGTTTTTTTCCCTAGTGGGAAAGGAGGGATAGATAAAACTGCTAACACACCGTCACTTTTATAGTCTATTGACAGAAGTCTCCTCGAGACTGTGTTGACAGTCCGTATCAACGAGCTTTCTTCTTCTTTAAGACGAAGGTCCAGTAAATTCTGATGTCTTGCTGTAGCCAGAAGTGATGAAAACCTGCTTATCAGTGGCCGACGCTACGTCGGTGGCCGTTGACTCTGCAGGGACTCCATCGACCTTCTGCTCTGACACCTTGGAGGAGGCCTGCTGGTAGTGGGGGCTTTGCTGCCACCTCTCCATAGTCTCCGACGACAGCGTCTCCAGTCCGTCAGTCTCGGCGCTGGCGTTCTCCTCGGCCACTTCGACAAAGGCCTCGCTGAGTTCTCCCTTCAGCTTGCTGACGCGCTGGGTAGAGATGTCGTACATGAAGATCTCCCTGGAGGTGGCGTTCGCTCCTGACTTGGGTCTAAAGAGAGGGAAGAAAACAAATTATTAATTATTTCTCGTTGTAAAATCTAGTGGTGATTCTAGTGATTTGGCCTAACCTAAGATAAAAGTAAAATAAGAAGAATTTCAATTAGCTATTTTAACAAAATCACCTGAAGCTAAGATAAAAAATGAAATTTAAAAATAACAAAACAATTCAGCTGATTGGATTCAAAACCATGCGCAAAGCATACAAGTCGTGAGGCCAACTAGGCTGGGTAAAATATAATAATAATAATTATTATTATTATTAAACCACCTTCAATCAAAAACCAACATGATTATTGTTACTTCATTATTCTATTTATAATAGATATAGATATATTAGGTGAACTGAGACTTTCTAATAATTATTTGGACTAGCCACATACTTATTTTATAGTTAATACTAAACTAGGGATCAGTGAGATAATTCTATAGAAAATGTACCCGAATTTCTGTATAGTAGGAGTGAGATAAATCACCTCAGTACAACCGACCGAGATATACTTGGACTGATCGTCAATCTAATCCACCCTGATTTTCCGGGGGGTGTACCGAGATTTTTTAAACTAAATTAATTACCACACTCTCTCGGGTATATTTCCTATAAATTCTATCTTCCTCGTCCCTATTTAGTTAGTATAATAAATTGGGTATATCCTGGACGAGAATCAATATGTAGAGCATAAAATAAATGTATGTACTGTAAATTTGAATTTTCTTACGAAGGGCCTTCCTTATTTGACAGCTAGACCAGTCACTGGATTTGCTTTCACGTAATCATACGTCAAGTCATGTTATCTGGAACTGTCACTTTTGATTTATATTATCAATACTTATAAAACAACACTAACAATATAGTAACATTTTATTAAGAGCGTGCATCACATACCCATCAACTTTGTGATATAGTCGGCTCGAAATCGTAAATTCATACCAACACTATTGCACGTGGATCATTTCTGATTAAACATTAATGGAGATAAAGAGTTAATAGAAGTTCCTGATACAAAACTTTGTTGAAATATTAAATAACATTTGGATAGAAAAAACTGCACTAAACAGGACGTTTTTGACCATTTAAGAATGGCTTCACAGATAAGCTCTGTGCATAAATCTTCATTCCGTCATAATAAGGAAATCATTATCAAGAAACTTTGTTGCTCTGTTCCCCATCGTCACCACGGAAAATGTCATGTAATCATTCGAATACGAATGCACTTCACATATTTCTGGCATATCTTAGGCTTTTTCTTTTCCCTATAACTCTTCCATACCTAGCGCGAGCCGGGATATGAGTTGGGCCACTGTGATGAACGCTCTTAATGTTGATCGAAAAGAAGTATGCTTATATTTTCTAAAAGTTCTTGGGAAAAAATGTATTGAATAAATGCATCATGTATCCACGGTAAGTAAAATTGTCCCTTACTCTGTGACGAGAAGGATGATGGACTGAAGGTCAGTCGCCGTATTCTTCTCATGCTCCAGCCACTCATTGTAGTTGTCAGTCGTAGGGTTCTTCATCAGCTTCTTGAGGGCTTCCCCCGCCACGAATTGGACCTCCTCCACCTCGACGGAATCCCTTCCTTCCCTCTCTTCCGCCTCGACGACGCCACTCGGCCCCTTGCTTACGCTTTCGGTGGAGAAGTCGTAGTTGATCGGGGCTAGAACGACGACGCTCGTCACGTTACGTCCTTTCAACTCTGGTACGTCAGGAAGAGGGAACTGGGCGCCGCTCACCTTTAAAGGCAGGTACCTGGGTAAAAAAGAGTGCATAGATGAAATAAGAGCTTAACTTTATTTTTTGTTAATTTGGAACATTAGTATTGTCCCATATACCTGGGTGGGGCCCAGTTAAGTGGGGACTCACACATTCGACAGTAAAACCAGAGCATAATAGAAATGTGATCACGTGATGATTCCTAAGACAAACACAAGATTTTTGCGTGCTTCTCTCTCTACACTTGTACTAATTTTAGCTTTCTCCACTCTGCACCTAAACGATATAGTCCACACTGTCTATTAGATTAAGTATGAAAATATAGTTTTAGTTCAAATCACATTCACGGGTGGAGGTCCGGTTTACTGTGGGCTATTACGTTCACCGGAAACCAAGAATAGAACAAAAACGTGATCAGGTGATGAGCTCTAAGCCAATCAAAAGATTTCCGCGTGATCCACTCTTTGCTCTTGCAGCAAGTTTAATTAGTTTCAGCTTTGTCCGCCCTGCATGCGAGTGCCCTTGGACGTTAAAAGCTATATGAATCTCTTCATTGCACCTGCGCTGTATTTTTAGAGACAAGTCAACAGTCATATCAAGCGTCTCAAATAGATAGTAAACAGCCCGTTAGAAGAAGCTGAGATGTGTCGCAACATAACACTCATTGAAAAAATATTAATAAGTGTGATAATGATCTAAGATATGTGTTTATCTACTGTAAGATAAAGCCCACTGATAATCAGCTGGTTCTATCTTTCGTTAGAAAGCATCATTGATCAACGTTAATGCTGTGCCATTCAAGCAGAAATATACTATTTTCGCCTCTATTGTTGGTTCAATTCGAAAATTGACGAACGTAGGTAGCTAAGAGGTATGACAGATAAAGTTTTTTTACTACCCATTCGGGTTATAAGTTTATGTATTAACTACGCTGATGGTTTTAAAAATGAGAAAGGTTATATTTATAGGAAATCTATCCACATTTGCGTAGATGAAAACAATAAAATATTTTTTTTGAAAAACCATCCTCAGTACACCCGACCGAGATTCAAACTTCAATCTCCCTGTCATCAACAGTATTGTCTACTGCAATATAGCACCTTAGACTATGTGGCCACTGAAGTGGTTCAGAGAAACTTACGCTTTAAAAAAAGACACGAATTTTATTCTGGTGAATTTACATTATTAAAAGATATATCTACTACTTACAAATTTATTTGGCAATGACAGCTTCCCTATTATTTTCAAATTTCATTTCGTTTGTCAGGTCCAATTTAATTTCTTCGTTTCGTTCCTGTTAGGTATTCATTCATTAAAAATAGCACCCTGAGTTCTCGCAAATGTAGCGCAAAAATAATCTATATAATAAATAGTAATTGTATCTTACCTATTGTAGGTGGAGTCGTTAAGAACGACAGGTTCCACTTGTGTAGCGTCCTCTTTTACGTACTTCTCTTCAATTCCCTGACCTTCGGCTGTATCGGGGTCGTACCTCACCACTTTCATCTCTACAGGATCCTTGATGCTGTCTGGGGGCACCACAGCAGGGACAAGTTCACTACCTGCAGCCTGAGCTCCACCACCGCTGTAGAAATTTGCAAGTGCGTCTGGTGGGAGACTTTCTATCGGAATGTCACCAATCTTATCATAGTCTAAAACCTGGATCTGTGCGTTACTAAGGATCCCTGAGGATATCAGTTGTTGGCGAAGTTCCTCCGGGACCTCGTCTGGCAAGGAAGCCAGCGCCAAAGGGCTGGGAGTTTTGTTTTCCTCTGCCTGCTTGTCGTTTTCCTTTTTTCCCCCTCCAGTATTGTCCTCATGTTTTGCTTTCAAGGGAACTACGGGTGAAGAAGTGGATGATGGTACTAAAGATAAAGGTTGCTGTGGCTTCCTATCGAGGATTGGTGAAAAGGTCGACTGAGAGTATTGCAGGGGTGCCTGATGATTCACAGGACTGTTTAAAACGTGTTGGCTCTGTGGAACAGGGGGTGGTTGTCGATTGATCACGTGGTCACTTGAGACTTGGTGCAGCTGTTGTGGGTTCTTTTGAGGTGTGTATTGCTGTTTATTATTCTGCTGCAGTAGTTGGTTCGGTTGTTGCAGCTGTGGTTTTGGGGAAGGACTGAGTGATGATTCTACAAAGTGATCCTCATACTTTGAGACAGACTTTACGAACTGACCCCCAACAGGACTGAGCTCAGCACCTACCGGTAAATTCTGTGGCTGGTTATTACGAAGGAGATTTTGGGTTTTCTGCAACTGCTGTTGTTGCTGTTGTTGAAGTTGAACGAGTCTTTGTTGCTGAAGACCTTGTAGTTGTTGTTGCACTTGATCTCGCTGGATGAGAAGATTCTGTTGCTGTTGCAGGCGCTGTTGATGTAACTCCTGTTGTCGCTGCTGTTCCAGTTGTTCTTGATGCAATTGTTGCTGGCGCTGCTGCTCTAATTGCTGTTGATGTAACTTTTGTTGGCGCTGCTGTTCCAGTTGCTGTTGCTGCAATTGAAGGTTTTTCTGCTGCTCAAGTTGTTGTTGCTGTTGGAACTGAAGTCTTTGTTGCTCCTGGAACTGCTGATGTTGGTGCTGCTGTAAATGATGAGGGGAAGTTGGGCCTGGGAATTGGGTTGGTTGTTGAAATTGGGGTCTTTGAGGTATGTTTGTTGGGGCAGTTTGCTGGAAACCTGAAGGTGGGGGGTGTTGAAAGGGTCTCTGTGGTGCTGGTTGAGACTGGTGTTGAATTTGAGAGTGGACCTGTGGTTGAGGCTGAAATTGTGGTTGAGGCTGAAACTGTGCAGGTGGTTGAAACTGTGCTGGTGGCTGAAACTGCGAAGGTGGCTGACGCAGCGTAGGTGGCTGACGCTGCCCTTGAGTGAATCCATTTTGGCTACGAGGGAATGAATTTGATTTTTGTGGGAATGTTGTGGGATGTTGTGGAAATGGGGTGGGCTGTTGTGAAAATGGCTGCTGATGCTGTGAGGGTTGTAGGTGTCTGAACGACTGACCTGAATTATGAGGAAAATGTGTTGCTTGAGGTAACAGCTCAGGTTGCTGGAAATTGTTTTGGTGAGGATTTCTGTGAAGTTCACTTGGAAGCGTCTGGTAAGGAACCTGTTGTGCTTGCCTAGGACTACCGTCCTGATTGAAAGTTTCTGGTTGTCGCTTGTGGGTATGGTGTTGAGAAGTTGGGAATGGAATGAAATGTCCTCCAGACTGTCTCTGTTGCGGGTTAACTGGACCAGGGGGCAGATGTGTCGGTAGCGCTAGAGAAGGCTGAGGAGCAGATTCTTGATGTTTCTCGCCGTAGCCAGAAGCAGATGGTTCTTCGTGGGGGTTTCCAAAAGTAACGTGTAGGCCAGGTGTACCGTGGTAGACTTCAGAATCCGGGTGAATTATGGTTCTTAGAGTTGTAGAAGGTTGTGGGAGGGGAGGAGGACTGGGATGGTGATGTGGGGGCTCAGGATGCTCTTCCAGGTGACTAGTGGTTGCTGGAGTTATAGCAGGAATTGGGGCTTCATAAATCACGCTTTCTTCGCCATTCTTTCCATACTTTGTTGGGTCTTTCTTGTACTTTACGTAGAACACCTGAACAGGTTCCCTAACCCTTGGTTTTGGGGGAGGAGTTGGTGGAGCAGGAAGAGTTACGTTTGATTCTTGGATAATAATCTCGATGATGGGCTCCTGTTCCCTGGAGTAATAAGAGCTCTCGTCATAATGCGGGGAGTATTGCAACTGCTGGTTGATACTATCAGGGTAAGAGGCCTGATAGTCGCTACCAGCCACGTCATGGTCTCGATCTTGAGCCCCATCTTTCCCCTCACTGGATCTGTGCTGGTGGCTTTTATGGGAGTGGTCTGGAGGGAGGCTGGGGGTGGATGAGGAGGACTTTTTAATGACCTGGAGGTCGTTCAGAGTGGGCCCCTCAGATGACTGCTTATGCTGGTGGTACAGGGGGTCCACCTGAGAGTACTTGACCAGTGGCTCCATCTGCACGGCATACGGAGGAGGCTTCTCCCCTCTGCGTAGATATGGGGGTGAAGAGGGCCTGATTGGTTGGTGGGCTGTCGAGTGGTCACGGAAGTGAGGCGGACCATGGATACTTCTGTCTGAGTATGAACTGTAAGATCTGGCCCCAGAGGGATGAACCTCGTACCTATTTTCCGTCGTAACGACGGCGGCCGTCATCAGAGCCAAGCTCAGCGTTAGAAGAGTCTGAAAAATTGGAAATTGAAATTATTACATTGATTTCCTGAAATTCTTTAAACTTTGTATGAAACCTTAGAGACTTAAGGTTGCCTTAGTGAGTAGGTACAATGTTTATACACTACCTATAGTAGAAAAATAAACAATTCAAATCCAACAAAATGATGAACATATAATTGGCTACTATTAGAAAATATCTGGTGCTAAGAATGAAGATTTTTTACATTGCGTCTTACAACTAGTATGGTTTGCACTCGTACAAATTACTTAAGCTGGTGGGTTAAGGATTAATATGGGAGAATTTAGAAGGGATTTATAAAAGTTATACAATTTATTTACACACAATTCACTTCTGTGGTCACATGGCCTAAGTCATTACTCTTCCACTAGATTAGACTGTAAAATACTGTAAGATTGTGGTTCGACTTCAGTCGGGTCTACTGAATGTAGTTTTTTTCTAAATGGTTTCCCACTCTCCTTCCATTAACATGTGTGTAGATTACTTCTAAAATGCTTCCTTCCTTATCTCTACCACATTGGAGTGATTATTATGTTTGTGTTTGACTTGAAAAGGAATGCGGTGATGAATTTTAAAAAACCTGTAATCTAAGAACAATTACAACAACAAAAATTACTAGAATGTGACGTCTAATTAGCACAGTGTTACCAATAAATTTTTACTTTTTTTTAGTACGTTTAGTGCCAAGGTCATTAACTGTTTAATCCAAAGGGTTGGGCATTTTAAGGGTAAATTAAGGGAAATGTTCCCACATCACCAGGATGAATCACATTTTGAAATCGCCTCATCTCAGTGTACCTTAACAAAGTAGGTAAGGTGGAGTGTAGGCAAACCCGAGAAAAGGTCGGTATTTAAGTAGTTTTTATATCAAAACTTTGTTGGTCAAAATAAATCAAATAGTTTTCCAGCAGAAATATAAGAGAGTGATTCTCTTTATCTCAACAGTTCAAGAATGTCTTGAAATTCAATGACAACTTTTTTCTTCATTTGAAAAGTTTACCATCGTATGCCGCTATGACAGATATTCAATAAATGTTGATATCACTGTGTGATTAAAATTAAACTCTATATTTCTACTGGAGCCATATTCTATTTATTTTGGCCAAAAAAGTGTTATTATCAAAACTACCAAATCACCTTTTCTCGCATCCCCTACACTCCCACCATACAACCTAAATAGAGTTGTGAGATGGGGACCTCACAGATAACACCTGACTTAATTATATAATAAAACTGGAACCAAACGTCGAGTCATGTGGTCGTCTGTATTTTACTTTAAGAAACAGTCGAAAAACCTATAAAATTGATCCAAATTTAGCCGTTGTCAAGTTAACAATGTGGAACACTTCACTTTGATACGTTAAAAAAACAATAATTATAAAAAATAATCTTACATTTCTAAAAGATTATAATTTTTGAACTTTAAATAGTTTTTTGTAAACATATTATTTTTCAAATCGTTTTTAAATCAGGCTACTTGGTTTGTTTACGAAAATCTCCAGTAGGACTTTAATCGTATTGTCATGATGAATATATAAAAAAGACCATGGAAGAAAATGTTGGTTTCTTGTAGTAAACAAGAAAAGGGTAGCCTTGAAATGCGGGTCACTAGTGTCTAGGCGCATATATCGTATTAGTAGGGTGAGTGTGTACACTAACTAGTCAATGGAAGAGAAGTGCCAGCAAGTAAAAGAAGAGGCCTCACAGGGAGAAATGTTCTCGTTTTCTTCCCTTTCTTTTCATTTCGTACATTGGCGTTTACGTATGATAGCTCTTTAGAGCAGTGTTCCTGAAAGTGTGGTCCTCGGAATGAAGGAAACTTAATCACATAGTATATAATACACACATTTTAAATGCAAAAGATTAAATATGAAATATCCATACTATCGTTTTCTCGGTAGACACAATTCACATAGAAAAGGAAGGGTGTACCAACCTTAAATTAGCAAATTTTAACAAGTATTATCAAAAATTATTAGGGTTGAAATATTAAAAACAATCACTATAATAATTATTTTTTCAACATTAAATTGTATACATTTTATAAATTAATTTTTTTCTTACCCGCCTAGGTGGTTGCGTGATCTAACGCGCCACTCTCATGTTATACTAGACTGCCGATGATGGGGAGATCGAGGTTCGAATATCGGTTGAGTGAACTGAGGAAGGTTTTCCTAAAATGGTTGTACACACTCCGTCCACACAAATGCGGGTATACTTTCTATAACTATAACCTTCATAATCTCTAAATACATAAGCGTATAAACCAAATGGGTAGTAAAACGCGCTGCTTAAAAAATGTGCTTACAGTCCTATAATGAAATGGGATTGTCTTGAAACAGTATTTTTATTTCCTAGTTTTCAAACTGCCCCTTAAATTCCCCCCTTCCTACCAAGGCCCCGGTGATACCCCAGTTCACTTAACTCCATTTGGCGGTCCTCCTTCACCAAAACTGTGGGAAGCACCTGCATATGGAGTGCTTAGATGCGTCAAGCTAAGATGCAACCCGCTTCGCAAAATAGATCCCAATTCACCAAGTGCTTCCTTGATGAGAGAAAGAAGCCCGTCGTGCCACATAGTCTGCGCCTCGCTCACACCCTATACCTCAAACTTTCCTCACGTGATGCCCAAAAGATGGTGAATGAGCTAGTTCATGACTAGTGTATATCCTTGTTGAACTTTCTCTCCTTCCAAGTCTTGAGGTCAGGAATGTTCCTGACTAATGAAGAAAGGTAGCTACAGTATCCTCATGGCTTCTTTAGTGCTGACTGACAGCTCACAGCTGACCTCTGACAGTCAACATTTAGGTATATACCTAAATTTTGACTGTCAGAAGTGACAGCTGCTAAACATATGTTTTTGCAGATCATGTGGTTCGGTGTAGGGATACATAATTTGTTCTGGTAACTTTTCAAAGGCATCAGCTGTCAGCTGTGAGCTGTCAGTCAGCACCAAAGAAGCCATGGGGCTACTGTAGCTAACAGTATGATGAGCCGAAGTCAGTGTGCGTTGATCATACCTTCTAAGTTTTTTGTACCCCCTCAAGGACGAGTCAAGGTCACTCACAGTCCAATTTTCATGGAAAAGCCTTATAGAAAATACAATCATATTTTTTTCCCTTAAAAAATTGATACAACTTTACTCTTATAATCAGCGTTATTTTAAAGGAATCAATAATAACTATTAACTATAGCCCACTTTGGTGGCCACATGGTCTAACGCGCTATTCTCGCAGTAGATTAGACCGCCAATGACGGAGAGTTCGAGGTTAAAATATTAGTCGGGTGTTTAAAAAAAAATTGTTTTCCAATCTACCTCCACGTAAATGCGGGTAAATTTCCTATAAATATAACCTTACTAAACCATAAAACCATTAGCGTAGTATTATTAATATTATAAATGCGAAAGATTGTGTGTGTGGGTGTTTTGATGTTTTGATGTTTGGATGTTTGTTACTCAATCACGCCAAAACTGCTGAACGGATTCGAATGAAACTTTGTACGTTGGTAGAGTATGTACTGGAATAACATATATTACTATTCCCAACCTTTGATTTTACATTAATTTTTCAATACTAATTTTTAACTTTTCGTTTGTATAAGAGATTTTACTAGTAAATATGAATGTGATTATAATTAAAATATTACTTTACCTCACCATTTTTTAAAGTTAGTTAAGATCAGTTCAAAACGAAAACTTACGTACACACCATCCAACCTTCAAAATATTTCTACAGAGCGAAAAGTTGAGAGAAATTTGTTTTCACGTGTAAATACGAAGTCACCTTTATGATAAAAGTTCAATAGTATTGTTTGTGCGTAAGTATTCGTTTTGAACTGATCTTAACTAACTTTAAAAAGGTGAGGTAAAGTATGTCCTGGAATAACATATATTACTATTCCCAACCTTTGATTTTAAATAATAATAAATATATAATTATAATGCAATTGAAATGTTGTTATTTAATAATTTGTGATTTAATATTTTGTAATTAAAGTAAATAGTAATTAGTGTGACGTAGTTTCATTCTAATAAATAATAAATATGTGATTTTTAGCTATGTAGTTGGAAAAATATATTATTTCATTTATTTATTTATCTTACTAATTATGAAGGTAAAAATTTAAAAAAAATATGATTGATAATTTCAATAATATATATTTATTTTATTACAAAATATTTAAAAGTGAAAATTATAATATGGCATCATTATTCACAGCTAGAACTGAGAAAAAGCATAGATATTTGAAAAAAAATAACGTTTGATTTATAACCAAAACAGTTTAGTTAAGGATTAAAAGATGTTATCAATTATTGCGAGCGAAGCCGCAACGGGTAAAATCTAGTTAGTACATAAACGTATGAACCGAACGGTTAGTGAAATGCGGTGCTAAAAAAAAAGCTACTAAAATAATAGAAGGAAATTATATGACTTGACGTATGAATACGTGAAAGTAGATAAGGCCAGTTTCATAGTCAAACCTCAAGTGCGAGTTGATACTAAATACAAGACGACACCTAACTAAACTCTAATGGGATGGGCCAGTTTCTTATTTGAAACAGGCCCACTCCATTTTGGTCTAGGTAGGTGTCATCTTGTACTTATTATCGACTCACACTCGAGGCGTGCAAAGTTTAACTATGTAAAACTGGCCCATCGTAACTTTTCTAACTGTCCAGTAAAGAAGGCCATTCCTATGAAAACTAGATTACATTCCTTCGTAATTTAGTGTTTTGTGCATCGTGTTTTAGTACCCGTTTGAGATGTACACACACATTGATTAATATGTTAATGGAATAGGAGTGAGGAGGGTATAATAGTATTGGGAAGCGTACCCACATTTGAATGGAGGTAGAATTGGAAATAGTTTAAGGAAAACACCTTTGATTCACCTGAACAAGATTTGAACCTTGATCTTTCTATCATATAAAATTCAGTCTAGTGTGAGAGTGACACGTTTAACCACGCAACCATCGCTGTGGGATTTTCCCAAATAATTTTCCAATCTCCAATATATTTTGATAAATTCTACCATCCTTTATCCCTAAATTGTGTGTGCATGTAAATGTGGCTGGACCCATTTCGGTAGTCACATGGTCTGAGGTATCACTCTCAGAATATACTGAACTGCAGATGAAAGAGATATCGGGGTTCAAATCCCGGTAGAGTGTGTAAAGGGTGGTTTTTTCCTTAAAAGTGGTCCCCCCCCCTCCCCGTAAATGCGGGTACACTTTCTCTAAATTCAATATTTCTTACATATTAGCGTAGTATGTGTATAGCCCGAGTGGGTAGTAAGACGCGATGTAAAAACACCAAACACATCGATGAACATACAGATTAAATTCCAAGCTCATGTAGTTTTGTTTGATAATGACGGAAAGGTCGTGGGTCGATTCCCTGATATTGTCTACTAAGAGTATTTTTTCCCGAATAGTTCCCCGTAATCCTTTTACACAAACGCGAGTACACTTCCTTCAAATTCTACCTTCACCCTCCCTATTCCCTTAGTGTAGTTAGATTCGAATATCCCGGATGGGTTGTAAAACATATTGGTAAAAGAAAACTATGGCTTTCACTATTTGAAACATAACAGTACTTAAATTTCAACACGGTCCGTTATTATAAGCTATAAGGGACAAAATACATATAAACCAAGCAGGAATTTCCCTTTACTCTATTAGCCGGAAAGTGATGAGAGAGAAAAACTATTTCTTCCCCGAGGGAAGGAGATTATACATGACATTCTACTCTGTATCCATCATTAATAAATAATAACCAATCACCGTGTAATAGGAGAGAAAGGCACAAACAACAAAGCTAGCGTATAATAATTATAGTTAATGGCTGGCCTCTTGATATAGTGGTAGGTATTCCTGGTTATAAATCCAGAGATCTTGGGCTCGATTCCCGGTTGTACCATGAGTATTTTTTCCAGAAGGAGAATTGGGCCTTTGGTTTCCATCGTCTGATTATTTAGGGTTAAGTTTAATCAAGACTTCTACTGGCATCGCATGATAATCATCATTATCGTCACAGCCTCTAATTGGTTGTACCCCAATTGTTAAAAAAGCAAAATTAGTTCAATTTGCGAATACAGCCAGAAATGTTAATGGGTACCTAAATATTTTATGTTCAGATTGCGAACAATTAAAATAGCAACTAGTGGGAATTCCTACGCAAAGGTGCTGACATAGATGGAAGGGGCTACTGGCAGCACCTAACATCCCCCAGGGCTTTCCTCCTGACCAAGCTTACCCTGACCTAACCTAAACTAATCTAGCCTGACATAACCTAACATAGCCTAACCTAACCTAGAAATACTCGTGTATGTAATTTAGTTAGATTAAGAATGACTAGGCTGAAAGAGCGTACGACTTCTAGGCTCCCGTGGGCCACCCCTAGTATCAAATTAGGGGTGGGATGGCATGTCCGCAATATAGACTCCTCCCTATATATCAAAAATCTCATGTTCACAATCAGGACTGTTCGGAATCAGGAGCTCGCCAACTACTCGGGACGAAGTAACTGTACCCACATGGTGTCCCACTCAGAAGATGGTTACATATCAGCTACTGCCAATAGAAGACCAAGAAACCAGGACCAATAAGATTTTACGTGTATTTATAGTTGTTTTTATTTATTTGAGGTATTTAACGTGCACTTTCTGAACCAACTGATTATATAAGCACACGACTTATAACTTAAATCTTGTACAGACACAACAGCTAGCCCCCATCACTGTGAACGGGAAAACCCGCGTTCCAAAAATTGTACACTTTTTGGTCATACAGGGAATTGAACCCAGCATCCTTAGCTCAATAGAGAGACACGCTATCGTCTGAGCTAAGGCATGGTACATGTATTGATAGTATCAACCAAATAGCGATAGTTGAAGATCACGTGATTTTACGCATGAATACGTGAAAATAGTAATTTTTCTAGGGGTCAGATAAGGCACTTCTTATGAAAGTTGGACTATATAGCCTTTTCTAGCCATCAAATAATGTTCTTCGTAATAAAATTGGACTGTAGGCCTACATGCTTTGCCGACTAAGCCCACAGTCATGTGATTTGAACCCATCTTTTGGAATAACAATTCAAGTGCAAGCGTTGACAGCGTGGGTGACTGGTGTGACGGTGCATTATTCCCTGACCCAGATACGAACCCTCGGTGACATTGGTTGCGGGGGCACGCGCGCGCGTGCGTGTGTGTGTGTGTCACTTTTCTTCCCACGAGTGCGTTGTCCGCTACATTCAAACGGTCATGTGACCGTGAAAAGGGTCAAGGTCAGTTCTTACTTTGCCAAACTAGAAACGGTGAGAATATAAATTAATACTAGTGGCCTCTTTTATATTGTTATGTCCCGTAGCGGTAATAAAGCGTCTAATCTCATCTAATCTAGTTTGCTATTGATGGGGAGGCCCGGTTTTGAATCCTGACAGGACAAAATGAGGATTATAAAAAAATAGTTTACCTTTCTTCCTCGACGCAAATGCCGGTAAATTTCCTCTACATTCTACCTTATTTATTATAAATCCATAAATATAATTATAAAGATAGCCAGTACGGATAGTAAGACGTCATTCATGTATAGCTAAGTAACATGGATGAGTTAAGGTAGTTAGGTAAATTGCACCAGCATCAGCGTGTAAAAGAAATTAGAAAAACAAAAGTGATAAATCTTATGTGGGGAATCCACCCCCCAATGAAACAAGACAAGATCCTAATCTTGACCCTCCAGTCAACGATGAACCAAAATAGTCGAGACAGAAATTTGATACCGCGTGCCCACCGATGCGGGCCGTATTAGCTGTTCGGTTTTTTTTCTAGGTTAAGTTGGTATGTAAGCTATGTGGTGACAACATCATGTATGCGTTTTAGAAAGTGCACATTGATAAAAAGGTTGACGGGTGTAATTTATACGATTGTGGCCCTCGCCCTGAAATCAATCCAAGGAGTTTTAACAGCACGGAAGGTAGGATCAAACACGTCACAATAGGCCATGTACATTTATTCCCACGCCGGTAAAAGTTTCACACGCACCCATTTTTCTTTTCTTTCACCTCCCCAACCTTCCCCTTCTTCCCACTCACCTATACTCCGGACAAGAACACTTTCAGGTGAGTGGACAGTGACTTGGATTAATATTATTATTATTATTATTATTATTATTATTATTATTAGCACCGCATTTTACTACTCGTTCGGTCTATACGCTTATGTACTAACTAAACTAATTGTTTTAGGAATTCATTCAGGGGGTTATATTTTCAGGATTATTACCCGAACTTGCGTGGATGGGGAGTTGAAAACCATTTTGGGAAAACCACACTCAGTACACCCGGCTGAGAGTCAAGCCTTGATCTCCCCATCATCGGTAGTCTAGTCTACAACGAGATTAGCGCGTTAGACCACGCGACCACCGAAGTGGGTGGCAATCTGTTGTTAATTAATTGGTTGGAGTTATCTTATTGATGGTCTGCTTCTGGTTTGTTACCAAATAAAAACAACAGGAGAAACTACAAGTCACTACCCACAATAACAACAACAACAACAACAAAAACCACTTTGATTTTACTGCGGCCTAGTTCAGTGGCCAGGTAGGCCGACCGCTAATCGAAAATCTTGCTGTCTGACTCTTTAGTGTGTCACTTGTTAATTTAACATGTTCCGCATCTTACTACGCATCCGGGGTGTACCGAATAATTACGTTAAAGGGACAGGGATGAGGAAAATAGAGTTTAGATTAGATATATCCTCGTTTGCGTGAAAAGGGGCAGTTAGGGGGGGGGGGAGGCCTCATTTTGGGCATCCATTAACTCGCCGCAGGTCTATTGTTTACATACCACTGTTTATCTATCAACTCGCCACAGGTATATTGTTGACATCCCACTGTTTATCTATCAACTCGCCACAGGTATATTGTTTACATACCACTGTTTATCCATCAACTCGCCACAGGTATGTTGTTTACATCCCACTGTTTATCTATCAACTCGCCACAGGTATATTGTTTACATACCACTGTTTATCCATCAACTCGCCACAGGTATGTTGTTTACATCCCACTGTTTACTTATCAACTCGCCACATGCCATAGCCAGCCAGATAATCATCGACTCGCCACGCATCTCCCGTACCCCATGGTCGTTGCATCCGTGCGTGTCGTATCATCGCCAAGATCTACCACGATTAGTGTGGAGTGACCTAACTTAACAGACCTGTCCGAGTTTTCAGACTATGTCCTCGACAATTATGTTGACGAGGATGGGAATTTTCCATCTAAAATATGGGCCAGTAACTAAAAAGAACAAGCATAGTTTTGAACTCAATCACACATGGGCATGTGACTCATTCCTGTTAATTTCCTCCCTTTATTTATGTGAAACCTTCCCCTTTTAAAGACTCATAATTATAAATCCCACTGTAGTACAGTGAACAGCTTATCTAATTAAATATTTAATTAGCTCGGAGCCTTAATTAGATGCGTGGGTGATAGCGATGTGTACAAGACGAGACTTTTACGACGGTTGAGAAATGAACCTCACTAAACAAGTGCTTTGACTTTTTAGATTTTCCCTGCTAGTGACACTTTCCCAAATTACAATCGTGGTTTAAACCAAGTTTCTTGTCATTTTGGCAATCACGGCTTAATGACGATAGTTAGTCATGTACAGTCAAACTTAAGACTAGAAGTTTGACATAAGTATGCATTTATTACGTCTAACAACTTCAACTAATGTAATTTGATATTTACTTTCACATTACTCCTATATAAGTATTTAATATTTTTTTCATTTATTTGAGGTATTTAACGTGCACTTTCTGAACCGACTGATAATATCAGCACACGACTTATAAACTAACTTAAATCTAGAACATATACAACATCCAGCCCCAGGCCGTTAATTAATCACTGTGAAAGGGGAAACACACATTTCACACATAAAATATGTTTTGATCATAGCAGAAATCGAACTTGGAACCCTTAGCTCAGAAGATAAACACGCTGTGAACTTAGCTAAGGTGTTGGGCCCCAATACAAGTAATAATAATATTCACACAATTTTTATAACTATTGTCAAGGTGACTAGTTAAGTATTTACAGAAAACTTGTGACCATCAATTGGGAGAGTATTTACTCAACTGTAAATAACAATATAGATACTGAGAACCTTAATAAAATTGTACAAGGAATAATTAACACGCGTATTGCTGCAATTACCATGATAAAATTTGTTTAAATTTCCAAATAGGTTCTGTTCAACACTTAAATCTTCTATAAGAATGAAAAATCAATTATTTAATAAGTATAAATATTATTAAATTATATTCATCTTTCTCATATTGTCGTATGACTCTTCACTAGATTATTATTATGTTTTCTGTCTTGCGGCAGGTCTATTCCTTTTGACGGTGAACTTAGACTGCTAATGCGCTCTATCCACAGTCTCCACCTTCAGCTCCCAGAATTTCCTTCTTTCTTTTAAGTCATCCAATATCTGAATCTTACATCTTACTAAGCTCTTCTTTCTTTGAGCAACCTTTACTTCTTTAACGTCATGCAGAAGACAGTTCCCCCTAAGGATATGTCCGTTCCAGTTTGCTTTTTACCGAGGAATCACATCCAAAATGGTTCTCTTCTCACCCACTCTTCTTAGGACTTCTTAATTTGTCACCCTGTCTGTTCACCCGATCTTCAAGTCTTCTCCAGCATCACATTTCAAAGCTATCCAGGTATTTATTTTTCATCTTCCAAAGAGTTTTTCCACCGAATTCCGAATCCAAATCCAAATTATTATTACTATTAAATAATTTATATTCTTGTTTTTCCATATGTATTATTATTTATTAAGTAAATTTGTTTGATTTTAATCTCTTGTATGCTAAGATTATATATTTATTCATTTGTAAGCCATGTGTTTCTACGTATTCTATCGGTTCTAGCCTGTTATAAGTATTATAAGTATTTACTGTGGGCGAGAACTTTAATAAAGAAAAATTAAAGTATTGTTATTATTATTATTATTATTATTATTATTATTATTATTATTATTATTTGGGATAGTTTAAAACCCCTATAATTCAAATCCGGAATTCGAAGCAGATTCTTAATTTTTACTCCTAATCCCGAATTTGAATCAGAATTTTGGAAAAATAGAGTAACATAGAAAGAAGTATAAATGTAATTAAGTTCTAGGCGTAAGGTGTCAGACCTCTGACAAGACGTGTATTAATCACAAACATTTGAATGTGTAGAACGCCAGACCTCCACCGTGGTTCGGATCCCACGTTAAACTGTAGGTCCTCCATTTCACCTCACAAATCACCCTACTATTACACTTTAGCCTAAGTGCGTGTAACCCGAACGGGTAGTAAGACGTGGTGCTAATAATGATAATAGTAATAATAATGTAGTGTTCTATTAATGGTTTGAGCTCTGGTTGATTGTTGTGTTGTATAAATGTTGGTGATGCCCCAATAAGCAATATATTAAATTTTTTTAAATAAATCAAAACTCTGAAAAGCTTTTTTTTTATATTGAATCCGATATTTTCTCGAATACAATATTTATTGGATCCTTGAATACAGAATATTCTTAAGGATTCGAGGGATTCAAATTTTTGAGTGTCCCATCCCTAATTATTATGATACACTTCGTGGTTTTCCAAAATACAAGATGTTGGAACATATATTTTAGTCCTTGAAAAAGTTAATATTGTGAAATTTAATTTTTAAAACGCCTTTTGCTTCAGGCAACACGCTCAACAGGCTTACCGCAAGGTATGACTACCTACTTTTTAATAAGGGCTTAGCTCTCTACACATTTAATTTTTGTCTTCAACGAATAAATTATTAACGCCTTAATAAAAGAGGCAAGGACGAGGAGGAAGTTTCGACTAAATGTACTCACATTAACGTTAAGAAGGCTGACCTCTTGGTTTAGTGGTCAACATTCCTGGCCACTAATATAGAGTTCCCAGTTTCGATTCCCGGTGGCACCATATGTATTAATCCTGAAGGTAAATTGTTCCTATGGTCACTGATATTTATCTATCATTTTAGACTCTAAAGTAAATATTTACCTTTTTTATTGGTCTAAATTTATAAACGAGGAATTTAATAAAAATGCGATAACTATAAAATGTGCAACCCCTAATAAAATGTCGAAAATTTTAACTGGAAGTCGAAATTTTAATACGTAGTTCTAACCCTTGTGAACCCAATATCGATAATTGTTTTGGTCCAAATATACTAGTGAGGACTTTAATTCTTTAAAAAGAAAATCATAAAATTTAAATCCGGGAGTCAAAAAGTGTTTAACATAAGTATAATGCATTTTTTTTTGTTCGGGTTTGCTAGTGTATATTAATTATTTTCACGTATATTACGAGTTTTGAGTAAATATCTCAGTTTTTAAACAATGGAGTGAGAAAGTCCGTGTGGAGTTCCGTATAATTTATTTTTACTTGTGCTTATGGTTGGAGGTGGGGTATAAGACTGTTAAAATTATTTGTTACTCGTATCACAATTATAGTGAAATCCTATTTACTCACAATTCACACAAGTAAGGCATACATTTGCTCTTACCCCATCCCCTGCCAAATTGGTAGAAATTAACTTAATAGAAACTTAAAACATAAGGCATAAGACAATAATATAGTTCCCTGCAGATATGACAAACGTTTAACTTATGGAAATTAATACCTGCATCACGGATCCTACTATACACATTAACAGTTTCCCAAAAATGAATCAGAAAAAAAAATATGCAAAAATAATACCATATGACTACAAACCACCTCTGCCACCCAAAATAAATGTCTGGGTGCGCCACTGTCTCACATGTTTTCACTTCACGGTATGACTAAATCTTGTTTCTAAGGGGATTTTAACCAGGGTCTCTCATTGAGGTGGATCACACTCAGAAGTGAAAACAATTAACACCCTAGAAACCTTCAAGGTGTTCTACAGTAAAGCAAATACAAAATTATTGGGCTTGAAAAAAA
>CABFVX010002238.1:44797-86597 GCA_902151425.1 Timema shepardi | reverse complement strand
AAACCCCCCCCCCCAGTTCACCCGACCGAGATTCGAACCTCGATCTGCCCGTCCTTGGTGGTCGAGCTCAACACGACAAGCGCGTTAGCCAACTACGCCACCGAGGCGGGTCAAATCACTATAGAACAGCTAACCATGCAGCAAAAATATTTTCTTAGCACCGCTTCTTGCTACTCATTCGGGCTATACGATTATGTACCAACTATAAAATTAATTTTTGGGATGATAAAGGTTATATTTATAAGACGTGTACCCGCATTTGTGTGGAGGGAGAGTGGAAAGCCATTTTGGAAAGAGAAAAAAACACTCTCATTGCACCCGACCGAGATTCGAACTTTGATCACCCTGTCATCTGTGGTATGGTATATTGCGGGAGTAGATCGTTAGTTCATGCGGTCACTGAAGCGGGTGGCCAAAATATTTATGAATGCAAACGTAGAAGAGGAAATCTACAACAAGAAAGGCCTCCAACTTTTAGAGCGATAATTAGGTCATTGTAAGGCTTCTTTCACACAATACGGTTTCTGTACTACGAGCTTTCATAATTTATATAAATATTGTAACTTGAGCCAATATATTTTATAAAAGTTTCCAAGACTTATATCTTATAATAGATATCGCTCCTTACTCTCAACTTTAGAGCTATCATATGTGTTACGCTTTTATCCCGAGTTCTATTTGAGAACTTTTATTATTTTTTATTATTTAGGACCACATATTACTACCCGTTCGGACTATTTTTTATTATTTAGGACCGCATATTAATACCCGTTCGGACTATACGCTTAAGTACTAATTACACTAATGATTAGGAATTATGAAGGTTGAATTTAGAGGAGTGAACCCACATTTGCGTGGAGAGAGAATGAAAAACCTTTTAGGGGAAAACCACCCCCCAGTTCACCCAACCGAGATTCGAACCTCGATCTTCCCGTCCTCGGTGGTCTAGCTCAGCACGACTGGTGCGTTAGCCACCGAGGCGGGTTTTTATTATTTTTATTATCATTATTATCATTATTTTCATGTAGAATACCTTCAAAATTTTAGGATCGTATTATGTGTGAGGCCGTATTATATTCGGGCCAATACAATATTTAGTTATTGTGTTAATCCACTGACGAAGTCAATATATCGATGTCAACTTCACTCGCCATTGTTACTGGGCTATTACGATAGTAAGACAAGCACAGAAGCTGCCGGACGACTGTTTAGTCGGATCGTGGGAAAAGTGTCATCGCCCCACCTCACCCCCACCCCCTCCAACAGTCCATTACAAGTCATCCGGCCAAATTGTGGACGCGACAATCGGTTATCAGAGTGAGGACATCCGACTGCTAAACGAGACGAGCACGAAGTTTGATCGGACGACTAAACATTCGGATCGTGTGATAAGACACCACCATACCACCTAACGTATTAGTAGGCACACGGCAAAAACTCTAACGATAAAAATCCTAAAGTGTGAGAGAGCGCAATGGTAGCGAGTGTTATAAGGTGTATTAGTGGTGGAATTGCGTGAGCCACCTTTCACACCTTTTCAAACTTAATATGTGGATAGCTCGGATGGTTGGAAAGGCGCTGTGCGCGCGTGCGCACACACACAAACACACACATCAAAGTGTTAACGAATCTTCAGACCACCACAGGTGAGAACGTGTCACTCTTGTATTGTCAGGGTGACCTGGTGGTCTAGGGGTAAGGTGTCGGACTTCTGTGCTGAGGGGTCCGGGGTTCAATCCCCGGTCCCGGCACAGATGTATCTGATTATCAAACCCCTCCTTCACCTCTGACAAGACATCTTGTGAATGTGTGGAACGTCAGGCCTCCACCGTGGTTCGGATTCCACGTTAAACTGTAGGTCCTCCATTTCTATCTCACAATCACCCTACCATTACACATTAGCGTAAGTGCGTAAAACCCAAACGGGTAGTAAGACGCGGTGCTAATAATAATAATAGTATTGTCAGGTTTGTGGGTGACTAAGAGGTGGTAGCTCGAATCTCCATCGAGACCGCTCAGCTATCACTTGTGATCGCCAGTGATTTGGTTGTCATCTCAAGATAATATTAAAGCCCTACTGTGGCCTATAAGAGCCGTTGACAAGTCGGAACCCTTAAGAGCTTATCTCGCAGTCTATTAACCCGGATATTATATAGGTCTACCTGACTACACTCAAACCAGAAATCGTATCAAATTGCAGTTTTTCTGCATTCTTCATTAGAAAACATTCGAAATGAGACTTATAAAACCATTATTTTTATCACCGCGTCGTATTACCCGCTCAAGTTATACTTTTATGTATGAATTACGCTAGTGGTTTTAGGGATGAGAAAGGTTATTTTATAAGAAGTGTACCCATATTTGCTTGGAGTAAGAGTGACAAACCATACACCCTCAGTACACCCGACCGAGAATCGAACCTTGATCTCCCCATCACAGGCAGACTAAACAAGTGCGAGAGTAGCGCCTTAGACCATGCGGTTACCGAAGCGGGTTTGTGAACAAGTGAAATCCTGTCTTTAATTACCGCTGTGTGAAAGGACACGCAACCACAGTTAACTAGCAAAGATAACTATATTACTGATTATGACTGCTATTTAGAGATATGTTATACACTAATAGAAATACACAGTGTTGCCCGGGGTATCCACGCCATGCATTTACTTCAAACAGACAAAAAAAACTCTTCATTTAATTTCTTCCGACCTAGTTTAAAATACATATTAAGAAATCTAATCAAAAATTTAAAATTCCAGCTTTGAGTTGCATAAAATTTCAGCCCTAGATATCGCGTAGTGCTCATGAGAGAGACAAACTCTTCATTTTATTATTAAACATAATAAAATACACAGGTGTATTTGTTTCAAAGGCTTTCACGGCCGGTGTTTGAATTAAAACTAACGTTTTTGCGCTTGATCCACGTCAAAGAAGTTTATTCTCCAAAGTGACTCAATCTTGAAGCCATTAGATTTAATCCACAGGTTTATTTTTGCTAGAGTTTACCAGTTTAATTTTTTCGGAGCCGGAGCTTAAAAAATAAATTGTAATGGCATATGTGCCGCTCACATTAAGATATACACAGTCCAATTTTCATAGGAAGAGCTATTTATGAAAACTAAAAACATTTCACTTATTCATACGTCAAGTCATATGATATACAAAATGTCACCTTTTATATATGCCTATATTATCAATGCCAATAAATGGCATTAACAATATAATAATAATAATAATAGCAGTAGCCCACTTCAGTGGCTGAATGATCTAAGCCGTCACTCTTATGTTATAATGGCCTGCTGAAGACGGGAAGATCTGGGTTCAGAATCCAGTAGGGTCTACTGAGAATGGTTTTTCCTAAATGGTTTCCCACTCTCCCTCCACGTGAATGTGGGTATATTACCCGTAAAATGATTCCTTCTCTATCCTTACCCTATTAGAGAAATTTTCAAATATACGCATAATCTGAACAGGTAGTAAGTAAGACAAGAATACAATATAACAAAATTTTATCAATTGAGGTTCTTCCTTTAAAAAAATTGTACCGTAGAAATTTAGTTATTTAAATTTGAGATTAAAATTAATAAATTTCTTCTTCTCCGATGTAAACAACATTGTATATGGCGGATAAATTCTTAAATATGGTGCTGTCCTTTCCTTCATTGAACAATAATTATTGTTCTCTGCTTTATTAGAAAGAGATATTAGAAGTATTAAACGTGCACTTTCTAAACAAAATAGCCTTATCATCTCAATACTTACATAATATTTAAATCCTAGAATAAACTCGATACCCAGCCCTTTGACCGTCAATTCATCCATCACACGTGAGTGAAAGGAGAAATCCAAAAGTTGTTTGCCCTGACGGAAATTATACCGGGTACTTAATCTCAGTGGACAGATGTGCTACCGACTGAGCCAAGATTTCTCAAACTTTTCAGAATTAAAATTGAAAATATTTTCACTCTAATCAAACTGTACATTTTTAAAGATTCGAGATTAGAAATAAAATTTTAAATTTGGATTCGACATTCATATTTTAGAAATGTATGATGACACATCCCTAATTATTTATTATATCCTTATTTGTATACACACTTTAATTATGTCTGAATATAAAATAGGCCTATTATTAAATGCCTAATAATATATTTTATACACATATATAGTAATATTTTAAATATATTTTATAATGTAAATACATATTAAAATAAATTATTTATATACGTGTCCTATTTATAATATTAGAAAATACGACTAATACAACTAATATTAAATTATTAAATTATTATTATTATTAAATGCCTAGTAATATATTTTACACATATATAGTAATATTTTTAGTATATTTTATAATGTAAATACTTATTAAACTAAATTATTTATATACGTGTCCTATTTTTAATATTAGAAAATACGATTAATATAACTTATATTAAATTATTCTCGTTAAATATTATTATTATTATTATTATTATTACTATTAATAATCTGATCAAATAATCTATATTAAACTTTAGAAAATATGGAACTGAGACCAATGAAAACATTTCATTATATTTTTTTAAATACAACAAAATTGAGGAAAAAAATAGTTAAAAAACTACGGTATTAAATTTATTCCAACCTAGTTGTCTAATTTCTCAGTTAATCAGTTTTGAGATGGCTTTAGGCACCACCTGGCTTCGAACCAGAAATATCTATCCATTGAATCCCAAGATCAGAGCCTACATGAGGTAGGATACGGAAACTTAACCTAATTAAACTTCACAATTCTAACCGTGATTATCGTCTTCCCCATGATTGAGATAGCGGTGTCGACTAAGTTCTGAAAAACCTTCCCGGGCACTAGGTTTCACGACGTACACAGTAAAAGACACTCCTCCCGCATGAGGATAGGAGCACGCGTCTCTATCACACACACACTCGCACACGTATGGTCGCGGCGATCTCTTGAGATGAACTGAATCGCTCCAACACTACTTTACTTCGCCTCGATTCAAGACGTCCATCTCTCCCTCCCCCTCCTGTAGCCTCCTCCTAATGTGGCCATAAGGCTCCACTTTTACTCGCGGACAGACCACCACTCTCCCCTCTTACCCCGCTGTTACCTGTTCACTATACAAATATGTGAGCGGTCTCCTCCGCATTGTAATTGCGTTACTGGGCCTTTGCTGTGGGCAAGATGGTTAAGGCGTTTGCCTTATGTTGGGAGTGTAGGGTACGATATAAAATAAAGTGTTTTTGCTGTTTTTATAGCAAAGCATTTTTTNGATTAAAATTGGCTAATATTATTTCATTTAAAAATATTTATCGTTTCATATGACTATCAAAATTTTTTTTTTCTGAAAATTGAAAAATGACACCTGGACACGGGAATTGAACCCGGGACCTTTGGCTTAGTGTCTCCGTGTTAGGTGTAATTTTTCAATTTTCAGAATATGATATCTGTGTGGTGTTATCCCTCACTAAATGCTACATAATAGCTTCGGCTATTTGATTATTTTTTTGCCAAAATAATTAAAATATATCTCCAGTAAAAATATGGCGTTTAATTTTCTTGACTTGGTGATACAAATAGTTGTTGAATACATGCCATTAACATGGTGGAAATTGGCTTAGATACTTTTTGAAACAAGAGAAAAAGTTGTCATTAAATTCCAGAACACACTTGACAGATCTTCCAAGAACTTTTGATGTCAACGTGTGGAGCAAATTAAAACTTTATGTTTCTACTGAAGCAAAATCGGATTTATTTTAGCAAAAAAAAAAGTTTTCTGTAAAAACTGCGAAATCACTTACCTTTTTTCGCATGCCCTACATTCCTACTTCAAGGGGGCTGCCTCGGTAAGCGATAAATTGCCAAGCAGATGTTCATCTCTAACACAATATTTTATTCTACTATGCATTATTTCAAATTATTATTAAGACCAAAACAAAGTCGAAAGATTCCAACACGGTTCCTTTAAAAACCCTACATTTTGAGTTTTACTAATAAAACAAATTATGTTAGAATGTAACATTAGCTAATTTTCAACGATATTTTAACCATATTTTCGAATCTATGAGACCAGGTTTGATGAAACGCGCTCTAGCGTTAGCCTTTCTATAACAACTAGGCCTACAGTAATTATGTGTAGGCTCACAACAGATAACATTAAGATATTTGAGAACTAGCAGTGAGATAATAGGTTTCGTAGTTTTCTTTCCCCTTTTTTCTTATTGACATGATAAAGGATGGTTGTAGGTTAAGTGCGAGAGGGAGTATAAGCTTAACAGAATGAAGAAATAGTTACGGAAAAAGATACATACAGTTGTATTTTAAGCCATGTGGCCTGACAGTGATTGATATCTTCTCGCTGACCAAGGTGGCCGCCTTAAGGGGTTTTTTTGGAGTGGGGGTAGAATAGAGGGGTGTTTTAGTGTCTTACCACTCATCTGGCTATCTGCATTTTGACTATGGCTATGAAGAATAAATAATTTAGTGGAGGTGCTCCCATATTTGCGTGGAGGGAGAGTGGGAAACAATATATTTCTTAAACATTTCTAGAGCACTCAACAGGAATTTGAACCCAGACCTCACTGTCACCAAAAAATTAGACTAGATGGTTCTGATATTATTCCACACGGATTTTACACCACTGAGGTTGCGATAAATACGGCATAATTTTATAGAAATTGTAACCCGCCTCGGTGGCGTAGTTGGCTAACGCGCTTGTCGTGTTGAGCTCAACTGCTGAGGACGGGGAGATCGAGGTTCGAATCTCGGTCGGGTGAACTGGGGGTGGTTTTTCCTAAATGGCTTTCCACTCCCCCTCCACGCAAATGCGGGCTCACTTCCTCTAATTCAACCCTCCAAATTCCTTATCCATTAAAGTAATTAGTACTTAAAGCGTATAACCCGAACGGGTAGTAAGACGCGGTGCTAAATATTATTATTATTATTATTATAGAAATATTACCCAGATTTTCTTGGACGTAGAGTCGTTCTTTGGGAGAGGAAAAAACCACCTTAGTACACCTGGCTGGGTTTTAACTCCGACCTCTTCAAAATCGGAAAACCAGACGTCTCAGCTCACGTTTCCCTTGGTGTGGTTGCTACGTATTAGCGTAGCTTGAATATTTTTCAGATAATTTATTAATTTTGAGCCCCGATATTCACAACCCGTTTCGTTTGAAGGAACCCTTAAAATATTTTGTGAAATCTTGGGGAACCCCACCTGGCTGATATATATTAATTTTGACAGGGGTAAATTACAAAATATATGTGTAAACCAGTAGGACTTGTAAATAATAATTAACTCAGACTTTAAAATAAAAATATTTCAATATTATCTTTTTTCTATGTACTAATTACTGCCCATTGGTATACTTGAACCTGGCTTATCATTAGTATTAATTACTAACCTCATTTTCAACATAATTACCTGCACTCTTCTCTCCATCTTCTTCGTATACACGAGTTCTCTTAACGTATTCCTCATTGATATCATATTCTGAAAATTGAAAAATTACACTTGTACATGGGAATCGAACCCGGGACCTTCGGCTTAGTACGCCAATGCTCTTACCACTGAGCTATCCAGGATTCGTCCCGTGCACATGGTCATTCTTCACTCATTGCTTAAGGCAGAGTCTAAGAGGACGTGCGGAAGTCGTCAGCTTATAAACATGTGATTATCTAAGATCACAGCCATCAGACAACGCAGCCATTAGCGACTCGGTAGTTGGCCTATTTCCAGCCATTCAACAATTTTATATATAATTGTACAGGATTGCATATATTAATGAAACAAATAGCCGAATGCATTAACAATAGTTTCGGCTATTTGCTTCATTAGTATTCCTCATTGTTCAAAAATTATGGGCAGATCAATAAAAAAGCAAGCTTACGCAAATTATTGTGCAACACCAGAAAAGGGCTCAAAGGTCCCTGTATGAGACTCATTGAGATAGAATAAAGGTTTCTTAGTACCCACGCGGTGACAATGTTGATGAGGTAAATGGAATTTGGAGACCAGGGCACCAATGAACTTTTTATTGTGTTAGGGTGGGATGTACGAGAATTAAAGATTAAATACATATTTTTACAGTTTTATTATAACTAAACATATTCGAAAAAAATTGCCGGGATTCAAACCAAAAACTTTTTGGAGTTATAAGAGTTTACCAGCGATTGATACTGAACGGTTTAATATAAAGTAGAGTGTTTTTGTAGACTTTATATCAAAACATATTTTTGGTCAAAATAAACCAAATATTTACCCAGTATAAACATGTAGTTTAATTTTCTTCACATGGTGACCTAAACAGTTATTGAATAGTTGTCAAGAGTGTCCCGGAATTTAATGACAACTTTTTTTTCTTCATTTAAAAAGTTTTTCGCCTACAGTTGCTATGCTCATGACAGATATTCAATAACCATTGATATCATTACCATGTGAAGATAATTAAACTCTATGTTTCTATTGAACCAATATTCTGCTTATTTTGTAAAAAAAAAAATAGTTTTGTTATAATACTGAAAAAACACTGACCTTTCTTCACGTCCCCTACACTCCTACCTTAACGCTCCCGGTCACTACCAAAACCCGTTTGTGCATATGTCATAGATCTTAGAAGAGTATTCGTTTACACTTTAAGAAGGTTCTACCCTGGTTGGTCTACCTACAGTTCAATTTCCACAGGAAGAACCTTATCTGGCTGTTAGAAAATTTAATATATCAGCTTTAACATAATTATTCATACGTCGTCATGTTATCTGCAGCTGTCATTTTTGATAGATCAATACAATAAAATAACACTAACAAATAGTAATGTGTTGGTCACATAAAAATATGTTTGTATTTTTTTAAAGTCCCTTTCTTTAAAAACTGGACCATACTATGGGGGGATATTTAAGATATTAATGTATGTTTGGACACAGGGTCATTGTGGTCTTGAATCCTTTTATACTTACTACGTGAATCTTATAGCCCACATGTGTAAACACTCTTTAAAAAATTCAAGTAGATTGTTTAGAATATTTAATGGGGTTTTTTGGGGGGTGGACTGGGATGGGGGGTGAATCAATACTTACTGCATGAGCTTCTTTTCTACTCTCACGTTCAAGTCACCAACATAATTTATTAATTCGTGTTCACTCTCACATTGCCTATAGGTTTTACAAATAATGATTTGTCAAACAGTTTAAGCGCACCCGTGTTTAGCCAACACTGTATTAAATTATTATTTACGCCCACTATTAATTGCTCTATACAGTGGCGGCTCGTAGCTAAAATTAGTGGAGGTGCTGCTCTAGAGGATTTTTAACCTTTGTTTTAAAATTGTGTAAAAGAAAAAAAAACATGTATAAAAAGAAACTTTATTCAGGAACGTGATAAAATCTTAACAAAAAATCACTTTTTACTTACTTTAACTTAAATCGTTACAGTTCAAGCTTGATCTATTCATTTAAAAATGAAATCCATTCTTCTTGTTTTAATTTGCACAAAAAGTTCAATAATTCTCTCCTTGATCTTTGGATGACAAATGAGGAAACTTTCCTCCATTGAAAGTACTGCAAGCGCATTTAGTCTTTCTGTTAAATAAAAGAACCGAAAAAAATTAATCAAATAAAATAGCTGGAAGCATAATAATAATCTAATTCTACACTCTTCTACACTTTATCACATTCAAGAATATGGTACACGGTTTTTAAGCACAACACACGCTGAGTAAAATAAAATTTCCTACCACCATTATGCCAGAGCCGGCACTGCGAGAGCAACAGTGCTCTCTCTATCTGGCAATCCCACCTTCCTTCCCACCCCCTCCTATGTGCGCATGGGCACAACAGTCAAACACCACGTTGCTGGCACTGTGAAGTGCACAGTTCCATACAAAGGTTTTTGTATATTTTTCATAAACTGGGGCATGGCTACTGAAGTACTGACATTAAGCTTAAGGAATATATATTGTACTAAAAAAATAAAGAATTAAAGAAAAAAGTACTCATTATATTAATTGTTATCGATAATATCAAGTGGAAATAGGGGATGCTGTAGTTCCGCAGTGCCTATACACGAGCCGCCATTAGGCCTAAAGTTAGTTGGTCAAGCTGTTCAGTACATCTGTGCGAAGTAAGTTTTTCATTATGTATTTAAGTTATAGATATAACAAATGGACATAGATAAAGTAATAGTTCATTGCTATTGCTCTTTATGCAGTGCTATCAGCTATATTTTAATTATATCTACTGTGGATTACAATACTTAGCCAAACCATATAAGTTTATAAACATATTTTCGGAAGATAAATACTATTTCGGGGTATCTAATTGGGATTAGTTGAAATACGGTTCAAACATGATAATAGAATAATATAATATTATAAGTTTGGGTGAGATTTATTGCAATTTTAGACCTGTAGGATATTTCCATACAGAAATACATTGTACATACAAACGTTATACGTTGTTCACTTCGTTTACGATTAAATTCCCTTGATACCAAATTGTGTATATTTGTGGATTTCATTCTTCTCTTTAAGAAAACACAAACTTTTATTTGGGCCGCATCAGATATTTCCGCAGTTGAACTCATTTTATTGACGCACATTGGTGAAAATGGAATGGGTCAATCTTTATTTTACTCAAAGGTTCACTAAGCTTTAATAATGATCAATACGTTTTCTATCATGTAGTTATCACCGTTTATATTATTTTGTTTTATGCCCAAAGGCACATCCAAGGGGGCTAAGTGGGGCATTTTCTATCCTTTTTTAATGAAATAGCTTATCATTTAATAATAATTTTAGTCAAAAGTTCCCACCCCAGACCTATTTCAAATTAATGAATAGTTTCAGAACATAAAACTAAATGTATCCAGATATGTTAGGAGCTCTCCTCACACATTTGGATAACCAATGAATTATTTATTTTACTTTCTCGCTATCTTACTGGTAAAAAAAAAGTACTTTGATCGTTAAAAAAAATCTAACTCGATATTTTGATGACTGTTGACATTTTATGATCCCCCGAATCCCAAAAAGTTGTTTTCACAAAGTCGTATGTCTGTCAGTCTGTACCTCCGGCTAGAGCCTAAACTTTTTACCGATTGTGCTATAACTTGGTATTTAGGGTTTTCATAGAGTTTCCCCGAGGGGTTTTTGGAATTGTATATCTAACTCTAAAATAAAGGCTAGTTTACTGAAGGGCATAAATATAAAATTTGTTTTTCTCTAAATTCAGTCTAACGATTTTGATTAAATTTTATATCTAGACATTGTTTATCATAATTAACAAGATGGAAACTCTAAATTTAACATAAAAATGATTTTGAGGGTACTTTACATTAGGTAAAATTTCCAATTTTCATCATTTCTCCACAATTATTTGAGATATTAAATAGCAGTGTCTTTCATTTAATTTATGATCTTTGGTGAAGTGTTTCTACAAAAATGTATAAACTTATTATTTTGTTCCACAAATCTTACGAGTTTTTATTATACAAGTCAGAAAATTAGATTTATTGTTGTGCTCTTTGGTGGTCACAGATGTTCTTATTTTCTTAATGTTTCTTTAGAAGTTTATGCTATTTGATTTATACTTTTTGGTGAAATGTAATGATGTTCTTTTTTCTCTTTCTCGATCCATTGGCGAGATAATTATTGTGATTGTTAAAAAAAATTGAACTCAACATTTTGATAAATTTTAACGATCATCCACTGAAACATAAAAGTGGTTTTCGCAATGCTGTCTGTCTATTTGTTTGTCTATAACTTAGCTTAGAGCCTAAACTACTTTAAAGATCAGTCAAGGAAAGTTGTAGTACTATTAGAAATAAAATATTTTAATCTGGGATATATTTTTGTAAAACCAATAGTTTATTATGTATAAGCAAGCATTTATACATATATATATATAAAAACTAGATATAAGTAAAATATAATTTATATTATAGGGTGCACTGACACATAAAACTAATTTCTAGAGTGTTACCCCCCTCGGTGGAGTAGATGGCTAACGAGTTAGTTCCGTGTTGAGCTTGAATGCCGAGGACGAGGATATCGAGGTTCGAATCTCGGTTGGGTGAATTGGGGTGGTTTTCCTAAATGGTTTTCCACTCTCCCTTCACGCAAATTCGGGCTCACTTCCTCTAAATTTAACTTTCCCAATTCCTAATATATTAGCTTGATTAGTAAGTAAGTGTATAAACCGAACGGGTAGTAAGACGCGGTGCTAAATAAAAAAAAATCATCCCTTTTGTGAAATCTGATGTTATACTGTTAGGAGATTTTAACTATAATATTATTGGACTTAAAGATTATTCTTTGTTAGAATTAATGAGCAAATATGGTTTGAAATTTATTCTGAAGTCTGACGAGTCAACGACAAACAATGAAACGCAGATAGGTGTCATTTTCAATAATATGACAATAACTAGATTTGGAATGTACGAAAATTGTTTTTCAGACCATAAATAATTTTACTGAGAATTTATCATTTAGTTTCCCGACTCTCTGATTGCTTTATTATCTAGAAATGCATAAATTTAGATTGTTTATATTCTTAAAATTAGAGGTGAAGTTTTCTGATCAGTTTTCAAGTTATACTACACCTAATTTGATTTTACCTTTATACAAGCAACAAAAATAGTCGAAAAACTGGTATTCACAATAATTCATATTACATTTTCCCATTCTTGCATTAGTTATTGATTCCTTAGATATATTTTTACTTCCCACTATTGATCTTTAGTAAATACAATTTTCATAAATTGGAACATGTAAAGCAGATCCCAGTTTCCAGGCTGTCAGCAAATGGTTCAAATTTCATTTTATTAAGGTCTTTGAAATATGAAATTGTTTGAAATGCTCTTAGGTGGACAAAGATGCGCCTCTTTTCTCAGCGTTTCCGTATCTGTGTATATTATTTTATTCGTGTTCTTATGTGGAGTGTTAATGCTACAATGCATAGCACATTATTCCGTTTAGAAAACTTACGGGTTTTTAGTAAATGTATCTTTATTTTAAGATAAAAAGCAAGAGAAAGTCTGTATGGGGGGCCATACGATTTATTTTTTGTTGTTTACGACGACACTTATGACGTCATCTTATATATACCATTGTTTAAAGCTTTCCTACACCCCTATTGCAAAAACTTGTACGATATTACCACTTCTAAAACACTGTATATTTCTCTCCCTCACTTCTATATTATTATTATTAGCACCGCGTCTTACTACCCGTCCGGGTTATACGCACTTACGCTAATGTGTAATGGTAGGGTGATTTTGAGATGAAATGAAGGACCTACAGTTTAACGTGGAATCAGAACCACGGTGAAGGCCTGGCATTCCTCACATTTACAAGATGTCTTGTCAGAGGTGAAGGAATGGTTTGGTAATCAGATAAATCTTTGCCGGGACCGAGGATTGAACCCCGGCCGCCAGCATAGAAGTCTGACACCTTACCCCTAGACCGCCAGGTCACCGACCACTTCTATAATAGAAGCTAGTACCATTTCTTTCGAAATACATACTCAAAAAGAAAGCTCCTTTAGCCAGTCGTTTCATAACCTTACAGAGGAACAGTCCGTTTCTCTTAGATCCAAAACTTGCTCTCACCAAACATCCTTACAGAGTAACAGTCCACGGTGTGTTATGCTGCCGTATCGGGTGTGCAAATAAAATTATTCTGAATAAACTGAATTTAAACTAATAAAACACTAAATTTCAACAAATTAACGTATTTTATATATAACTAGTATCAATACCAAACCCATATAATCATCATGACAAACTCCAACCCAGGACTCCCAACGAAGAGAGTCATACAATCCCCTACATTCCCACTTCATGATTTGGCTCAACAACGAGGACATCCAGAGCAAGATTACCCGAAAAGCACAAAACATAACTCTAAACTTGACTCGACAACGGGAACATTAAGAGCAGGACTCCCCAAAGAGCACAAAACATAACTCTACAACTTTGACTCGACAACGAGAACATTAAGAGCAGGACTCCCCAAAGAGTACAAAACATAACTCGACAACTTGACTCGACAACGAGAACATTAAGAGACGGACTCCCCAAAAAGTACAAAACATAACTCGACAACTTGACTCGACAACGAGAACATTAAGAGCAGGACTCCCCAAAGAGTACAAAACATAACTCTACAACTTGACTCAACAACGAGAACATTAAGAGCAGGACTCCCCAAAGAGTAAAAAACATAACTCTACAACTTGACTCGACAACGAGAACATTAAGAGCAGGACTCCCCAAAGAGTACAAAACATAACTCGACAACGAGAACATTAAGAGCAGGACTCCCCAAAGAGTACAAAACATAACTCTACAACTTGACTCGACAACAAGAACATTCAGATCAGGAATCCCCAAAGAGCACAAAACATAACTCTACAATTTCACGACGAGGACCGGCTACACGGAGCCGCACCGGAGCGGACGAATGGTCGAGAGAGCATTGTTCTTTACTTTTGCGGTGCGGATGGTGTAGCCACCTAACACCGGAAATAAACGTTCGTAAGCTTCGAAACTTTATTTTCATACTAACTCTTCAGCACTGTAGGGATGCATGAAACAGTTATTTTACAATATCGGTGATAACAGTGACCTTGATATCAAAAGAGCAGTGATTTGTAGCAGTGATTATTCACAGTGATTGGCAGTCACTGTGTCAGCACTTTATTATTATTAGCACCACGTCTTACTACCCGTTCGGGTTATACGCACTTACGCTAATGTGTAATGGTAGGGTGATTGTGAAATGAAATGGAGGACCTACAGTTCAACGTGGAATCCGAACCACGGTGGATGCCTGGCATTCCCCACATTCACAAGATGTCTTGTCAGAGGTGAAGGAAGGGTTTGGTAAACAGATAAATCTTTGCCGGGACCGAGGATTGAACCCCGGCCGCCAGCATAGAAGTCTGACACCTTACCCCTAGACCGCCAGGTCACCTGTGTCAGCACTTGTAAAACTAGGTATTTCTTTCACAGCCGTTGCACGTGAGACGCTGTAGTCATTGTTTACAACATTACGTACAAGATAAACAATATTATATACAACAACTTACTGAACAACAAATATTCTTCCTATTAATTATTAGTTAACTTAAAACTTTATTCTTAATAGCTAACTTAATTTTATAAAAATAGGTGAAAACCTATGAAATAAAAAATAAAAATACAAACTTATTTTGTAATAGAACAGTCTATAAATACTATAAAATAATTGTATATTTTTAGTTACAAAATCTTATGCTTGTTTTAATAAAGTGCGGTGTAGCCACTTGCTAGAAAGTGCGGCTCGGCTCGTGAATCCACTTTCTAGAAAGTGCGGTGTGGTGCGGCTCGTGTAGCCACTTACTAGAAAGTTCGGTGCGGCTCGTGTAGCCACTTGCTAGAAAGTGCGGTGCGGTGCGGCTTGTGTAGCCACTTGCTAGAAAGTGCGGCTCGGCTCGTGAATCCACTTGCTAGAAAGTGCGGCGTGGTGCGGCTCGTGTAGCCACTTGCTAGAAAGTGCGGTGTGGTGCGGCTCGTGTAGCCACTTGCTAGAAAATGCGGTGCGTTGCGGGTCGGCTCCGTGCAGCCATAGTTTTAGACTATTGGACCACTGTAGCGGGTTACTTATTACTGGTATAAGAAAGTTATTTTGTAGTGGTGGTTTTATTTATTCTTCCAAGTTAACCTAATTCGAACCTAGTGTTAAAAAAAGCTATGATATTTTTTTAAACCCTGAAATAAACTAAGCTATAATCTTTAATATGCTCTGTGTATTTTCTTTCTAATATGAATCTCGTATTTCTATTATCATTTCCAATTTCTTGTTATGCCCAAGTTGAGAATACATTTTACGTAATTGATACATTAATTGTGTAAAAATATTTTACTGAGCTGATATAGCTGAATTAAATTTAGTAGCCTGGCATGTAAAAATAACAAATTATGCTTGAAGAACATAACACACCTTCTTGCTAACTTATATTAGCTAAGTTAAAAAAAACTACTGGTGATTAGAAATAAGAGTGTTAATTAATTAATTTTTAAAAATTAATCTCTTGGAGAACTTGAGTGTTTATGAATGAAGGAGGGAGGGTACACAACCGTAAAAAAAAGGCTTAAAACATATGTTCTAATAGTATGTACACCATTTTACATTTTAAAAGTGGCCCTAAAATTCTCTTAAAGAAAAAAGTCCACAGTCCCAAAATATTTTTTTTAGTACCACTAGTGACCTACATTTTATGATAGTTTGTATTTATACTACTAAATACAAACCATTTAGGATTAAAACTGAAACAGGATTGCGTAATACTTCAAGGTGACATAATTCCTAGACTACGTCTTCCTTAAAAGGATAGGAGACGAAGATATGAGATCCCACGAGGTTTCTCAAATGAGTCCAATTGTTAGTGGATGACCTCTTTCCGTCTTCCATTACAGCTATTACCTAGAGACCTAAGATAAAATCCATCTTTTAAAAATAGGGACAGGAGGTTGAAAGCCACAAAAAAACACACTTTGGAAGTCATCCAAGGTGATGGTGAGGGAAAGGGGATGAGAAAATACCTCAAGAATGTTAACAAAGAGATGTATCAGGTAAAAAAAGTCTTGGTTTGTCCCGGAGAAAAATGGGAAAAGTAATAATTAATGACCACTTGTTAAACCTGTTGGCTCAGCCGCATGCGTAACAAGATGTGTACGAGTGACCTGGTACTACTGGCAACACAAGTGATCACTGATGACACAACAAGAACCGTACAAAAAAGACTTACTTTTATAAATGTATGAGAAATAAGGTTTGGATATTAAACAAAAAAGAAATATATTCTGATAGATTCACCTCTCCCTTTTTTAAAAAAAACTGTCTCTAATGCAGTCTTAAGGTCGTTATTGAGTATACGTGCGCCTGTCTGTAAATATGATCGTATTCGTACAGTCAACACATTTACACGAACTTAAAACATTTATATGGTAGGGTTGAGGTAAATAAAAACATGTATTTCAATACTACGCCGTTGGCAATGATTTAGAAACACATATACATTTAGAGAAATAAATAAACGACATGATTAAAGAACCTACAGAATCAATTGACAAAAGATTTAATAAAATTAGGCTATCCGCATTTTTTTTATTGATTATTTTGTTTATTCAATCAATGTTTGATGTTTGACAGACCACTGATTTCTTAGTGGACAAAATATCACTAAAAGCAAGTACAAATAAATAGTTATGCATTATAAAATGTATTTTATTTTTATTCTTAGTTTAAACAAGCATTGCTCAAAACATCTGAATCTAGAACAGTCAATATTCGTTTCAAGTAAAAAATGTATAGCTATTGCAATTTCTTGGAAAGTAGTTTAATTTGAATAGACCTGAAAATGTAGGCATGAGGTTACAAGCGTCAGTCTCGTATGGTTTGCCTATCTAAGGGAGGTTGGAGTTCGAATCTCACTTGGATTATTGAGGTGTTTATTTCCTAAATGGTCTCCCCACTCCACACGCAAACTCGGAAATATTTTCTCTAAATATTTCCCTCTCATTCCGACCACGTTAGTGTAAATTCTAGGATAGCCCGTAAGGATGGTACAAAAATAGTATTTTTAACAATTTAGAAAAATATTGTACCCTTGACGCATGATATGTTTTAAAAATAAATTCATATTAAAGAGTTTTATTAATATTCCTACAAATGATGTTCATAACTATTATGCAATCCATCTAGAAACATTAGTACTTCATCCTTTATTAAAACGAGCGTAGACTGTTGAACTTCCGTATTATGGGAGACTATAATTGAAGCCCCACAAAGCTCATCCGTGAATCTACAGACTGTGTAATTGCAGAGCTATTTAAAATAAAATAAAAAACTGTTCATGGGTAATTACAGTAAAATTACCGTATACATATTAGAATGACTACGTTCTCTTCAGTTCCTGATCACGAGTTGCAGGGGTAATGAGACATCGTGGTCCAGTCCACTTTTCATATAAAGGGCCCTATCTGACAGCTAGAAAAGCTACTAGAGTCTGTTCAGAGTAGGAATTGTTCTCTGAAAGGCCTTTTTACCTACCAGAAATTTATTATATATTAGGATATTGGTAGGAAAAAAGACCTTTCAGAGAGTAATTCCTACCGTGAATGGAGTATACATCCACTTTCAAGTATCCATACGTCAAGTCATGTTATTTGCAGTTGTCACTATTTATAGATATTATCAATATTTATAAAATAATAGTAATAAAAATATAGTAAAATATTATTAATGTTGACCGCAAAATATTGTATCTTCTAAAAAGAGTATTTGACTTCTATGAAAATTAGTCTGAATATGTGGGCTGAAAAGTAGGATTAAGGTATTTTTGTTTAAAAATACAAATTTTTTGGGGTCAAAAATGATAAAATTGTACTATATTCTTGGTAATGTTTCATAGGTAGACGTATGATTACGTGAACGTAGTTTTAGTAACTTTTACAACTGTCAAATAATGTTCTTCCCACTAGAGTCCTAAATAAGTGAGGTTATGAAATAAGGTTATCTGGCACGCGGAAGAGGAGGGTTGTAGTTCCACGGCGGAAGGTGTGGTAAGTTTATATGTTTATGGGTGGAGTTGTTAATGTTTCTTCGACAGACAGGCGTAACTTCACGTCTCTTACAGACATCCATTCCCATAGGGTGGGAACTGAGAGAATTGGGAGATATTTCAGGGATGTACACACGTAGACACATATCTTGAGAGTCAACTAAACTGAAATAACATTGTCATTGTTCTTTTAATTGTTACAGTCTTGTGAACTAACTAATTAACAGTAATTAAGTCTATATAACCTATTATAATCAGGATGAAAAGAGGGAATTTTAAAGAACTTAATCAGCCTTTTGTTGGAGAGGGGACGATAAAACACACTTTTAAAAAATAGTTCATAGCAGAAGTTGGGCTAAAACCCCAGTCTCTTGAGTCAAAATCAGAACCACTGTTTTTGAAGCAAGTATTTATTAACTTTGGGATAAGTCAAGCATTTGGGAGGTACAGGATCCATAAAACCCACTCTGCCTCTTGGTTAAGTCAAATAAATTATTTGCATGGCTGGATCTCTCTCTAGGATCAGTCAGAAGCATTACCCGAAGATCCAACTCTTCCTAAGTCAAGTACGCAATCAGGGTAGCCAACTCTACCTCCAAATATTTTACTCGTTCAGGCTATACGCTAATGGTCTTAGGGATGAGGAAGCTTATATTTATAGGAAGTGTATCCGCATTTGCATGGAGGGAGAGTGGAAAACAATTTTGGAAAAACCACCCTCAGTACACCCGACCAAGATTTGAAACTCAATTCCCCCCTCCCCCCATAATTGGCAGTCTAGCCTATTGCGAAGGTAGCGCGTTAGACCATGTGGCTACCGAAGTGGGTCTCGAATTTAATTATGTCTATGAATTGTTATTTAACTTTAATTATGTTGATAAAACAACCTATTGACTTTGTGTGTGTTCGCCAAACACGGAAATTTTATATATTGCGTACCAAATATAGTTTAGTTATTGGTACGTCCTTGTAGACAAATATAGTAATTATTTTAATTTTAGTCAAATACGGTCATATTTTCACAGGGGGGCCTTATATGATAAAAAGCATGCGTTCTTTATTGTTGATAAATATAATATGCAAGCCAGCGACTTTTCAATGCTTAATTTAAACGAGTTGATGACCTGGTGGTCTAGGGGTAAGGTGTTGGACTTATGTGCTGGGGTCCGGGGTTCAATCCTCAGTTCTAACATAGAGCTATCTGATCACCAAACCCTTCCTTCGCCTCTGACAAGACGTGTATTAATCACAACTTTGTGAATGTGAGGAATGCCAGGCCTCCACCGTGGTTCGGATTCCACGTTAAACTGTAGGTCTCCATTTCATCTCACAATCACCCTATCATTACACATTAGCTTAAGTGCGTATAACCCGATCGGGTAGTAAAATGCGGTGCTAATAATAATAATAATAATAATAATAATAATAATTTAAACGATCTCGTTACTTAATTTGCAATTGTTTCCAGAACTATGGCTGAAAAGTTATACATCACCGTCACCGATCTGGTACGTCTAACGATCACTAGATCGTCTTTAATATATTAACTCACTTCAACGGGCAAGTGGTACAAATGTCTAGACCATTTAGTCTGGCTTGCATTTCCTAAAATAAATTAATTTAAGGTTAGTTAAGTTATTATAAATTTTTAGAAAATTTGAAATATTTCGAAAATGTCATTTAAGTTCAAAATTGGGTTTCTGTCAAGAGTTTTTCATTGTAAATAAGAATTTAGCTTTATTTTATACAGATATACATCTTTTAAGTGTATTTTACGAATCAATTATTCTTGAAATTTGTTTTCCAAGATTTAATACAATACTTAAAAAGTTGGTATGATTGTTTCATACCATTCATTAAATAATAATATATCACGAAAATAAAATATTATTTTATTAGGTAGCTCGATTCTTCGTGTGGTTTTTTAACGATAAATTTAAAACTAACTATATTATAATGAGAACATGAAGCTAATTTGTTTAAAAGTGTTTTCAAGCGATTACATCAACACTTGAGGCAATTGACCCCATCAATACATCCTCTTCTGAAGGAAGCATCGCACAAAATGACTCGACATGATATTTTTAACAACATACGCTAGAGATCCTGTCTTGGACGAGTTCGCTTCGTTTTAGAAGAGGTAATTTGTGTAAAAAATAAAATAAAGCTGAAGATAGTTTCACTATAGTCAATACTCGTACTTGACCCGCTTTGGTGGCCACATGGTCTAAGGCATCACTCTCTTGTTATATTATACTGCCAATGACAGGGAGGTCAGGCTTCAAATCCCAGTCAGGTATAATGAGGATGGTTTTCCAAAAGTTTTTCCACTCTCCCTCCACGCAACTGTGGGTGTACTTTCTCTAAATTTAGATTTTGTTCATCACTAATTAGTGTAATTATTATATAAGTGTATAAACTGAACAGGTAGTAAGATTCAGTATAAAAATACTCTTACTCGAATATCTTAATTGAAGATTTATTTCAAGATGATTACTCATCAAGAAGGGGAGGAGGGAGACGAAATTTAGAGGATTATGAGTAGAGCTTGAATGTTCAAATAATGTATTTGCAGGAATTATTATAAGATAATTCATGTCACGAATCGTTGCATGGAATAAATTATTAAATTGTGCCATAGGACAAAGAAAAATCAAAAAAGACATAGCCCTTCACATTATTTATTATATCTCAATAGCTAGTAGGTTAGAATAAAAGAGGATATTTATTAAATACTTTATTAAAATGTGAATATTTATTATTGTATTCGACTACTATTCAAATTTTTAATCTAATTATTTCGGTGCGAATCCTAATAAATTTGATTTCATTAGGTGACTGGCAGTTTAGGAGTAAAGGGTCGGACTTCTGTGCTGGGTGTCCGGGATTTAATTCTCGGTCCCGGCACAGATTTATCTGATTACCAAACCATTCCTTCATCTCTGACAAGACGTGTATTAATCACAACTTGTGAATGTGTGGTTTGGATCCCACTTTAAACTGTAGGCCCTCCATTTCATCTCACAATCACCCTTCCATTACTCATTAGCGTAAGTGCGTATAGCCCGAACGGTTAGTAAGACGCTGTTCTAATAATAATAATAGTTTGATTTCATTCCAATTAAAACATCAGGCCACGTGTGTTTATTACAAATACCTCGTCCGCAATAATATTTAACAATAAATGGTCCGACACCTTAAAGTGGTAATATAGAGAACGCAAGTTTAGGTAAGGGTGTTTGCAGTTTTTATCACAAAACATTTAATTGGTCAAAATAAATCAACTATGGTTTCAGTACAAACATATCGCTTAATTTTCTTCTTATGGTGGTATCAACAGTTCGTGAATATCTCTTGAGGGTGTCTTAAAACTTAATGTCACCGTTTTATATTCATTCAAAAAGTTAATCATCTAATGCCACCTTGCTAAAGACAGATATTCAAGAACTGATGAGGTCACTATATGAATTTTAAAAAAATGTCTCTACTTCCGCAATATTTGATCTATTTTGCCAAAAAAAGTTTTGCTTTAAAAACCGCAAAAATACTCCCTTTATCTAGCGTTCCCTACGTCCCCACCTTAAGATATACAGTCATTTGAACTCATTTTTTGAGTTTGTTTTAGAGTTTAGACTTTAGAGTCAACGGTAGCTATAAGTGATTTTTAAACTTATTCAATTAATAAAACAGAATTTCAAGGAACATCCCGAGAATTTATCTAGAAAGTTGACGTTAAGTTTAAATGTAGATAAATACAAAGTTTATCCAGTCAAATAACTTTACTCAACTTCCTGAGTTAGAATCCGGTATGAAACCTCACACTTTTCTTTTTTGTCTATAATTTAGTTGCTCGCGAACGAATCTACCTGTGATAATGAAATGCTAATTATATTTTATCCCAGTAGTAATTATTATTTCAGTGAAAGTATTAAGAGTAAAACGTGAGGGTAGCCTTCGAGGCAGCAACAGAAGAGAACATTGGAAAGTAATGCCCTTGTTTTAATATGTGCTTGAGAAATTAAACCTTTTCCCCTCACAGCCACAATTAACGGGCTTAGAATACCGGATGGGTGTAACTAAGTACTTTGTTTCATAGAAGTTTTACAACTCTACGCGCAGATGCGGGCACATTTCCCCTAAATTCTATCTCCTCACCCTTACCACATTTGTGTAAATATACGGACATCCCGCAAGGATTTAGATGAAAAGTACATAAAACTATATTGAAATATGTAAACTATTATAACTAAAATCATAATAAACAAATCATAATAATAAGACCTGGGCTATTATCCTTGTATAATATACTCGCTTTACTCGTTGGGGGTTCCACCCCCAAAACTCCCAGTGAGTTTTCTTTGCAGGTGGATGTAAACAAATGTAATTCCAGAGCCATTTTTGATAGGTCTTACCGTTTGGTCACAAGAGAGCTCCAAAGGTCCGTGCAGTCTTTATAGTTACTCTTGACGTTTTGAATTATTTTTTCGGGTTTTAAAAATTAATTTGTTTAACTGTTTGTAATTTTCCCGTTGGTTACAGTCTAAAAGCTATAAGTTTGCCAAATTTCAAGTTTCTAGTTCATCTGGAAATGGGTGAGTCAGCCATGTGGCTATATAGTAGTATAATTACTATACACACTAAATTATATTAAATATAAGTATTGAAATATATTTCTCAAATCTAAACGCTGGGAAATAAATAAGAGAACTGAATAAAACAATGAGTCATTCAAACAAAGCCAAGTGTGAGATCTTATTTTGTAAAAGTTTGGAAGCTATTGTGCTAATAATTTTGTGTTCATATTTCTCATGAGAATACAATAAATGGTTCCATACAAAAGAAAAGGATACTAGATTGTTTTCTAACAAGTTAAAGGGAGAAACTGTTCCGAACAGCATCTAGAAAGGGAAAACGGTCTCATGGGATTCCCGGCAAAAGGTCCGCCTTGCTTGTTTGTTAATAATTCTGTTCGTTTGAATAACAAGCTGTTTACTTCTCGTAGCGTGCTTGTCTGATAACCGGGGGTTCAAAAAAAGTCTCAAGACTTTAGGTGTCCGCCTTTTGGAGCGTTGTAACTCATTGCGGACGTTTTTGTCTTGCACTATTTTAAGTTGTGGATTGTAATTTCAAAATATGGTTTACTCCTAAATGAAGTCGGAAGATATAAAAATCACTATACTATAAACAAAATTATATTTTAAGAATAATTATTTTTAGAAATATATGTTAAGAAACTAATCAGTCGGTAGCTTGTCTGTCTACTAAGCTAAAGGTCCTGGGTTCGATTCCCGGCATGGCCAAATAGTTAATCATTGGTTAAATTTGGGTTTACCCTTTCACAGTGATAAATTACTGGTCGGGGAATGGATGTTGGATGGTGTGACTGTTCTAGTCTTAAGATATATTATAAGGCGTATGAAGCCATCACAGGACTAGCAAACCGGTAGTGGAAAATATATGACTTGGATAAAAAACTGACCCAGGCCGCAGGCTGGAAACAGTAATGGATGTATAATATGTCAATAAACTAAATTAGCTAATTTTCAACGATGGTTTGAACAAATTAATACAGTTCTGTAATTCAGGTGAAGGATAACTGGTGAAATAGGAAACTATAGCTCACCTTCCCTATACCGTTAAAGCCTTTTTTGACCAACCTTAACGAGGTCCTGGTTTAACTTGACCATTTATAATTTCACATGTATGTTCATACACACACATATATACACACACTCACAGACATACACACTGTAGCTTGTTGAACAAATAAGGTACACGTCCGTTGCGATAGTGTTTCGTAGTTCCTCTAGATTAATTGCGGCAATCGCTTTTGTTTTTACAAGGAGTCAGTTTATTGCCAAGGCACGTAATTGCAATTAATCATAACTCACTTTCTACAAGGAACGCCGCCCGACATCATGATAACAACGCCCAAGGAGGAAGAAGAAAAATGGAACTCATCAAGTCATGAACCTCGCGAGGAACAAACTACCGTAATTATGAAGAGAACTCGTGAGTATTTGGAACAAAATAATACTCCCAGCACTGTGGTGATAATGGGCGCGTGGACCAAAGGCTTCAATGTCGTATAGTCTGGTTTTCCGATGAGGGGCATGTTAGGGCTTTAATCCTGGCAGGGTGTCCTAGGCAGTGGCTCACCTAAGAGTATATTTGGCGGATGGGGGGGGGGCCTATTTGAAACTGTACTTGAGGGAAGATTTATGTATATATAAAAATACACAAGTTAGCGAAAACTATGTTTAAATAAAGAACAAACAAACAGTAACAGATCACCAACAAATTCACGATTTCAACTAGACCGTTAACAGTTCAAGAAATCCCAGGAACTACGCCCTATATCACAGCGATCGTTTATTAGGAGGCCAAGAATGCTATCGAAATATCCAAAAACTAACAAACGCGGGGAACCGTGTCGTGATTGGTCACCTGTCTGGAAGGTTTGAGAAGCGCGGACCGCAATGATTGGCAGGCCCGCGCGGCGTAGGCACTCCTTATAAGAGAATTTCAGAACTGTGAATTTTCTCAAAAGTTCCAAATTTTTTTAAAAATGAAATTATGCTGTAAAGAGTCCAGACACATTTAGACCTATTTAGAAATAAATTGTTTCAAATATAACTTTCGAAAATAATAAGATACAGACACGTCAGTAGGGCGACCTACCTCCCCCTTGAGATAATCTTGACCTTGAACATGTGGTCACATAAGCTGGTCGGTGAAAGTAATTCATCACTCAGCCTTTCAAAAAAACTATTTTTACACTTAATTTTACGCATCACCCGTTTGTCTTAATTTTTTTGCTCTTATATATACACACGTAAGAACAATTTTTGTATATGTATAGAAAGAGAGAGAGAGAGACAAAATGAAGAACACTTTTCATCGTAGACATAAATGAATGAATTAATATTCCGTTAATAACAATACAGTTCACTAATAAATCTGACAAGACATAAGCTTAAATGTTTATAATTATTTATTTTTTAAATTAACCAGACAGGGAGTCAAATCTTGAACGTTTGGCTAAACACGCCACTCCTGATAGTTTGAGATTTGAATGATTTTTAGGTACACGTTTGTCAAATATATAATTTATCATGCGTTGATAATTATTTTTCGACATTTCATTTCATTTTGTTAGTTGAGCTAAGGGTTCTGGGCTCGTTTACCGGTATGATCGAAAAGTTTATAATTCGTGATAAAGGAGTTTTTCCTTTTACAGGGATTAATTAATGACTGAAGTACTGGTTGTTGTCTCTATTATATAATTAGGTTGTTTTAGAAAGATCACTTTAAATACCCAAATAAACATCATAATAGATAATTATTTTTGTATTTCTACATCCAAAGTGTATATATATATAATATTGTAAGCAATCAGCTTAATATTGTTTAAATAATAGAGAAAAGTAATTGTAATCAATCGTAGGATATTGCAAGTTTTATGTGAATCTTATAAGTATTATCAAAAAAAATAATAATATACACCATAACACTTATTTGAGTTGCCACCCTTATAGCTATTTTGGTCAACTTTGGCTACGATAGGAAATACTAAGAAAAATAAATATTAAATAAATTTTAAGTAAATAAAATTTATGATGGCAAACATGTTCTCAAATGGAGCCATTCCTTGTTTTTAAAGTAGGGTTAGAACCTTTTTGAAAGCCATTTGTACCCAACGCAAACTGAGTGAGCGATGCGCTGACACAGTCCCTACATGTTGAGTTCAACTTTCATAGAAAGGCTGACGGCTAGTTAAGCTACTATAGATCTAGTTTCACGTATGCATACGTCAAGTCATGTGATCTGCAGCTGTCACTCTTGAAAGATATGATCAATACCTTTAAAATAACATTTATAAAATAGGTATTAAATTTTATTAAATTTTGGCCTAGGAAAAATATGTATTTTCTTAAAGCTTCTTCTTGTGAAAATTGGGCTGTAGAGGCAAGTCCTATCTCTCGACGGATCAATTTGTTCATTTTGTTGCGACCATGTGTTGGATCGCATGTGTATCGTCAACAACTGTAGTATATGATTGTGTCACTCTTTCCCAGTAATTAGCTGAACACATTCGTTGGGTCGAAAAAAAAAAGTATATATATCACACATGCAAAAAACAATACTGCACGTGAAACTTTTAACATTTAACTTTGTTAAATCCTGTTTGACAACTTTCTCTTTCATCACACAAACACACACACACACACAAGCTACAGTTATAATTCTCCTGAGATGATGAATCAAGTATTTTATGACGAATTAAATGCTCAGGACACAGAACATTTCACTGCAATTGGTTTCTTTAAATTAGGGAGCTCTGTTCTGGCAAAGAGCTGTAAGACATTTGGAGTGATTTTGTTATATCATTATTTATTTGAAGTAGTCAACGTGCCCTTTCTGAACCAACTGATTATATCAGCAGACGAGAATTTATTTGAGCTAGAGCGAAAGGGTCCACCAATTTTGCCGAGAAAGGTGTTCTCGTATACCTTCCAGGGTTCTTTTAAATGCCACAATTGACATGGGACCAGCGGCTTTACTTTCCCTACGAAGGAAGTTGTGCCATTGTTTCTTATCGCTCAAGAAAAATCCAGCTGGGTTTGAACCCACGAACATTGTGAGTTGTTAAAAGCCGTATAGCTTAGAACGGTATATTTCCTCTTTCACTTCCCACTCAGCTCTTTGCACATGCACAAAAATCCCCCGTGCCAATTATCGCATGTTTTAATACGGTCTCATCCTCACAGTATGCTGGATCACCTATGAGGTGAAGAATGAGGTTCGAATCCTGGTTGAGTGTAGGCCTACTGGGATGGATTTTTCCTAAATAGTTTACCCCTCTCCCTCGGGTACGTTTACTACAAATGTTATCTTCCTCATCCCTACTTTAGTAGTGTAAATATGCGGTTAGTCTGAATGGGTAGTAAGAAGTGGTACACACACAAAGAGATAAATTAATGCAAAGAGGAAAATATCTGTCTTACGCTTACGGCTCTAATAGTCAAAGAGATAGACCATATTTATTTACCCTAGAAATGTCAAAAGCGCGGTTGTTATTTTTGGAAAGCCTGACACTTATGTAATCAAAATATGGCATTCTTATTAAAAATTAATGGTTGGGGTATGAAATATGACCTCACCAATATGGCCACCATGTAGTATTTACATCGAGGCATTACAACAACTGTAACTTCTTACTGATTAATTGTACAGGGTTATTTTTTTGTTTAAATTAAAGATAATTTAATGATAAAAAAGTCTACTATTTCAAAATTTTACGTAATGTATAAAATTTTGCCGTTTTTTAATGATGGACTTCAAAAATGGGTGTATTTCTATTACATACCAACAGCTCGATGCCACTAAATAATGAGCACATCACCAAATGGATTTAATGAATTTATTTATTGAATCACTTGACTTAAGACCATCTGTAATATACTCTATAGCAGGGATGTGTATAGGTTAAGTTGGTCAATCTGAACTGAACTGACTAGAGTAGTCATAGCAGGAAGTGATGGACAACATGTTCCGTTCTAAGACTTTATTTTTGTGCTTTTGGTGTTAACACGTGCACGAGTTATGTGGTTCGTGTACAATACTAAATATGTGTATGTGTAGGGAAACAACACTATCATAAATCAGTCTAAACGATGTTTTCTAAAACTTTGTACATGAAGTTTAAGGTGATTTGCATAAAGCCTGAAATCACATTTAATCACTTTTATCTCAATCACCAGCGTATGTATCCTCTTCTTCATTTTCTTTGTCTCCATCATTTTCCATTTTAAGATATTCAAGGCACATAGATCCTTCAAACTACTGAATCCTGTAATTTACATTACACAAACACAACCTGTGTTTTAAATGGTTAAAACTTTGGTGGGTCTTCTGATTAGTTTTCTTCCATGTCAGTGCAGCAGCATTGCTTCTTTTTAACCTTTCATGAATAGCTGCTCTTGACGGGGGAAGAAGAGTAGGATAAATACTTTGTGTCTTCTTTAAAGCTCGTTGTTATTGTTTAGGAGCACATTTTATTTTGAATAGACTGTATCTGGCCTGTGTTACTGACGATAACCAATCTTCAGGTATATGAAATAGCAAGCAATTCAGGTCAAATGGGGGATTGGCTGACCTCCAAACCTCGAATATGTGCAGTGCTAAGGGCCTAGACGTTTGGCTCATTTGAATTAAAACAATTCTTCCCTCACTCTAAATCATTAAATCTTAAAAGTGTTTCGGCCTCTTGAAGAAATATAGATGCAAAGGAGGTGGTAGAATGAGGTTTAATAAAACACCCATGAATTAATCTCATCTATCTATCGGGAGTGGACAAACTTACTCCAGTGGTGAATACTATACAGGATGGGGTAAATACTTCCGACATAACTGAGAGCGAGGAGATTTGGCAACAGTAGACCAGAGGTGATGCACGAAATATATTTGGGGTTTGGGGAGGTTAACCAGTATTTTTACCAACTCTAAACATTTTGAAATTAGAAAAATTCCCAAGTGGCAAGTGGCAAAGGAGAGTACTAGAGCAATGTTGAAAACGGGGCGCGAGTGGGGGGTGAGGGCGGGGGGAGAGGTTTGGAGGCCCCGAGATTATTATTTTTTTAAATTGGGGTAGTAATCAAGCTTTGAACTGAGCTTTTAGGAAACTGCATTTTTAAATTTATTTGTTGATCCTGGATTTTTCAAGTTACAGGGATTTTTCAGTATATAAGGAAATACAGGTAACTTGAAATATTATTTATCTATTTAAATTTACCTGAATCTGAGCTGAATATCCAATTTATCTTAAATATATTTATTTAGATTTGTAGATATCATGTATTTTTATATTAAAAATAAAACTGACTTTGTTACAGCTGTTTTCATCATTTTGTAGTTTATGAACACAACCTTTCTCTCTGCGGTCATCGTGACTCTTTTATAACTTAAAAGCTTTCAAATCCTAGTTTTTAAATGTTTTACTAGCATTTCGGGCTGCCTACATCTAACTACACCAGTGGGATAGGTAAAATTTAGAGGAAATGTACCCTAATTTGCATGAAGGATTATTAGGATAAACTACCCCTGGCCAGAATTAAAATCCTTATTTCCCCTTCACCAACAAACCAAACCAAAAGATCATGACGTTAAACCCGTATGTCCACTAATGTTTGTTTTAATAATTATAAATTGCCTATAATAATGATTACAGTACATGCGACTAATTTGTAGTAAAAGAGGATCAACAAGCCCGGGGATGGGGATGATTTTAGGTTATTCTAGCAGCATTATAAGACTGCCAGAGTAAACCAAGTCAGAAAGAAGCTATCAGAATGGACTTGCCAAAAGGAATCTAAGCAGTAAATTGTTAGTTTTTACCGCTTTAACAACTTACATTTCTATTAGAATTTCGCATCATCCTATAATCATTAAAATCCTTGAAAATGTAAATATAAAGCTAGAACATTAGTCCCACCTAAAAACACTAAACAATAAACAAAACATTGGCTGATATCTGAGAATGCCACCACTTCAAGCATTGCTGGCTGAGTGAAATTTTGCAAATGGAAAGCTCATGTTTCCTTACCATTCGTTTCCATACAGCATTCGACATACTCATTGGCCATTGTCTTTGCCTACTGATGATAGCGCTACTAGGCTACTTGATTAACTAAGATTTCTACAATCAACTATAGAAGAACCTCCTTTCAATGTTTGATGATTTTTGAAGTTGGGATTTTTTGTAGAGTAAGGATCAACAGTTGGGAAATTTTAAATTTGTCTGAACAAGTCTGTGGTTAAGGATTTTCATAATATAAAGTAATGGGGGTACAGAATAATACTAGAATTTCCTAACTCCAGATCTCAAATCTCCCAAAATTCCCAACTTCCAAGTTTTTAAGCAACATTGGGGGGAGGGGGTGACAACCCCCCCCCCCCAAACACCCCTTTGCGCGACGACCCTGCAGTTAGCTAAAAGAGCGAAGATAAATCTTTTATTCAGAAGAATGCATTTCCCTCAGCAATGCCATTAGGTTGAGTGTCAAGTCTTTGAAAACCACAACAAGCCCCCTCTCTCCTTAGCTGGACTCCCCTCAACCCTATTACCCTCAGATATCGACAATAGTANCCCCCCCCATCATTGACATGAATAATTGATGGATGTGATTTTACATTTAAACTTTTTAACAACTAAATTTTAATAAGTTTAATTAATGAGTATCAATTTAAAATTGAATTCATTTGTTTAACAAATCAGAGACAAAATCGTAGACAAAATCAATCCAGGACTGTCGAGGACTGTCCCGTAAAATCTGGGAACAAATCTTCACCTTTTAAGAGAAAGGCATCAAAAGGACTCTGACTCATCGTTTTTATGTCTTACGTTATTTTAAGCATGTTGGGAGGATGATTATGGATCGAGTGACGAAGCCAATATATGAAGGTAGAGTGAGTGGATTAAAAGGAATTGTTGGATAATGCAAGACGTTGTTAAACGTTGTAGACGAATGTGTGAAAAAGAGAAACATTAATAAGAGTTTTAGGAACAAAAGAGTATGTATGAATCGGTGTATAGATTTTGTTGAAGGGAAGTGAGTATGCAAGGATAGGGAATTAGTGTTGAGAAAGTTAGTGAGGATGGATTAAGTATGTAGTTGTTATTTTTTTTAAACTATATGCTTATTTTCTTGCCTACCCTGTAATGGAACGACGTGATTAGGTATGTATGTATGTTGTGATTTTTAATGGTGTGATGAATATCTAGAGGAGGTGGTGTTATGAAACAGATTGGAGAGCTATACATGGGAGCCAGACGAGAACATGCAGGATGAGGTTAAGAAATTATCTCTGTGCTTACAGTAAGTTACCGGGTGGGTGAGGCAGACAGTTACGTCATACTGATGGTCCTGAGGTACATTCTGGTGCCAAACACATTATACACCTATAAATGTGTCATATATTTCAATAAGATTACATGCAATGAATACCATCACCACGTCTTACTTCCTGTTCAGGTTATATGAACACACCATAGTTATTACTTTGATGGGGTAGGGACGAGGAAGGAAGCATTTTAGAGGTAATCTACCTGCATTCGCGTGGAAAGAGAGTGGGAAACAATTTAGAGAAAACCACCCTCAGTAGACCCGACTGGGATTCAACCCCGAGTATTCCTGTCATCAGCAGGCCAGCCTAACATGAGAGTGACACCTTAGAGCATTCGGCCACTGAAGCAAATTTTCAAATAGATAGGGTAGCCACAGACAATGTAGACATCATTTACCCTGAAAGGTAGCAGACTTACATTGACGGGTCACACTATGACGCTATCCTATAAGCTATACCATAGTGTAATAATGCAGGGTAATTTTGCCAACTGATAAGTCAAACGAGGGGTACACTCCCCTCCTCTGTGGAGAATCACAACCTTTGGTTCAGGGAATAACGGAAAGTTATTGAAAGATATATAGATAGCTTCGGGAACCGTTTACCGATTTTGAAAAACACAAGTCCTTCATTGGCAGAGTGACCAGATACTTTTGGCGCAATGGAAGACAAGAACTCCCAAAATGTAGGACAGTAAAGAAAAATGTAGGGCGCACGCTATAGAAATAACGGTAAGGAATTAGAACACGCGCTGTGATTGGTTGATGATGGCATATACGCAGCCAAACGAAATCACGAGTTTTACCACGTGAACACCGCATGGTGAGCTGTCCGATGAGAGATCACTTTGAGAGATAATAGCATCAAAAAATGACATATTTATTTATTTTGTCAAAATGAAGGACATTTTGGAATTTTTTAAATTCCTCTTTGTTTCCTGACAGAGAGTTGAAATGTAGGATATGTCCGGGAAGGGGTGGACGTCTGTTTGGTCACCATGTAATTCAAACTTTGTGATGGCTCACATGAAGGCTGATAGCGTTGATATTGTGGGTGGACTGTGCCGAGAAGATCACTCTAGCTAGATCAATTCGTTGTATCAGTCTTGTTTATTCTTTTTTTTTATCACCTCGTCCTACTGCCCACGCATATATGATAATTCTACTGGCCCACACCTCCATATCCAGCGTAAGCACATCATCTCATTACGGGTACGTGTAGACAACTTCCTTTGGTGTACCCTGGGCAACGCTCTGTGCCACCAGAGCGGCGAATAGTCTACAAACAGTCAACCGAATTGGATGTCATGTCCCTCCCGGTCGGTCATGCCATACGCTAAAAAATAAACTAATGGGGTAGGAATGAGGAAGGAAGAATTTTAGAGGTAGTCTATCCATATTTTCATTGAAGGAGAATGGAAAACCATTTAGGGAAAAGTATTCTCTATAGACCCGACTGGGATTCGAACCCCGACCCCCCGTCATCAGCAGGCCTATCTAAAACGAGAGGGATGCCTTAGACAGTTCAGCCACTGAAGTGGGTATAGTTATTATTCATCTCTTGTTTAACTCTTGTATTGAATTGCATTGTATTGTATTGTATTGAAGAGTTCATTTCCAATGTCTTGTATTTTTTATTTTTGCTTATTTAAAAATTGTACTCTTGTTTGCAACTCTCAATCGTCTTTTTCATTCCTGTACAATCTTCTCAAACTTGAATAGTAATACCACAACGCAATATAGGATTAAATTAATGTATATTATTCATGTATGATCATATTTTCAAATTTCTAATTATATTAAATACAGATTTAAAAATATATATATTTTATTTATGAGCTGAAAACCAAGTTACATTATATAGTAAATAAAAAAGAGTATAGCAATTTATTTCTTATGCCTCGGCTCCTTTAGTATTCAATTGTCGTAATTAAGTGTACAGCCAAGGTGTATTAACGTATTTCACGCAAGTAACTTCCTTAGGAATGGCTTAGTTACTGGCAGGAACTACTTTATACGGATATAATATATTCGTGTCTGGGCTACATAACTCGTAGCCCAGTTTGTGGGAAGAGCCGGTACTTGTGTAGACCTACCTTTTCTCAAGTCACAGCCGAATGTACAAATCGTACATTCTTTCCTTGGGGGCTTTTTCCGTGTCCCAATGAGATGTAGTGATTGTGATAGTAAATGTGAGGGTGTGAAACCAGTAGAAACTCCTAACCCAATGTAAGCTTAACCAACCAAATCCTGGTGATATTTGGGACGATTCCTCTTTCAGAAAAAAAATACCCAAGATACCAGTCGGGAATCGAGCCCGAGACGCCTAGGCAGGTAGCTAGGTGCACTGACCACTATACCAAGAGATCGATTTATATGGAGTTAATTTTTTTATTTTAGATTGTTGACCTCAGTGGTCTTGGGGTAAAGTGCTCGCCTCAGGACTCATTGTTCGTGAGTTCAAACCCAGCCGGGGGTCAACGTATATTTCTTGAGTGATGAAAACCGTAGCACAACTTCCTTCAGAGGCTAAGTAAAGCCGTCTGTCCTAAGTCAACTCTGGAGTGTAAAATAACCCTGGAAGGTATGGAAAATAACTTTTTCCGGAAAAATTAATAGGCCCTTTTACTCTCGCCCATATAAGTTCCCCTATGATGATAAAATTTGTCGGTTCATAAAGTGCACATTAAATACCAAAAATAAATAAATAAAATTAATAATATTTTGAGCTTACAGGCCGGAGGGTTTATTGTGCAGACCACATGACATCCTCTATCCGCAGAAGTTGGCACTTTCCTCGCCAACAGATGGCGGACTCTCAATCAGTATGATTAAATTGCGTGCTGACGTCGTGTTTTTTTTACATATAATATATGTTGTGAAATATATTGAACATTTTAAAATTGAAAGGCATAATAAATGCTCTATAGATAGAGACGAACCTTTTCTGATAACAATTTCAATTTATTAAACCCCTGGGGAACGGAATATACTCGCAAAAGATGTGAATCTAATATTGAAGTATTAACACTAATATACCGAGGAGCCACGACTTTTGTGACACTTTTGCACACAACCTCAAAGCGCTGTAGTAGATCCGGGAATGTGAAAATAAATAAAGAATTATTGCTTTATTTTACTAGTTTGAAAATTTATTAACATCTTTAAGTTGAATTAAACTGAAGTGTCAACTTTAAAACCTGAGAATATATCGATTGCACTCATTCCATTTATATTGTTGGAAAATTTGCGGGCAAAAATTGTAATGAAACTTGTAAATCTCACATATTTACTACCTACAGACACCTAAAGGTTCCAGTGTTAAATCCCCGCACTGAAGCCCAAAAATATATACCTAATATATTAGTGAGAAATTGGGTTGTTCAACTTTCATTAAATAGTGGAGCGAATTTATGATAAATGATCGCTGTGTTTAACCAAGAATTAAATTAGAACAAGTTTCTGAAAACCAGAAAATAAGCACTTCAAGCTTACCAAGTAAAACAAGAAAGCAAATAAAACAAATGGCACAATTAGTGTCTAGTTTGATTTAAATATTCTTAATTTATAGTTGAAGGGCATGGGGAAATAATGTGCTATGTCACATAAACAATACAAATGTATAGTATATACTTAAATAGTAGAGTTTAACTACAGTTTAAAAAATGTATAGTTAAGCCACAATCTTATTACAATTATTTCTGAACTATCAAAGTTTTTATAAGTATATTTTTAAAACATTTGTTTCATTTTTAAAGTCTTCCCACACCAGTGGTCATGCGGTCTAGACCTTCAATCTCACGATATATTGGATTTCTGGTGACGAGGAGGTTAAATAAAAATATATATCAATGTTGACTGCAAAAAAGAAAGTGTTTTCATAAATATTCCTTCCTACTAGAACCCTAGTCTAGCTTAAAATTGATTTACTCACTTCGTTAGCCGCATGGTCTGATGCGCTACTCTCGTAGTATACTTGACTGCCGATGACGGGGAGATTGAGGTTTGAATCTCGGTCGGGTGTACTGAAGGTGATTCTTACAAAAATGGTTTTTCATTCTTCATACACACAAATTCGGGTACATTTCATATATATATTGACTTCCTAATCCCTAAAATCACTAGCGTAATTAGTAAATAGGTGGATAACCTAAACGGATAGTAAGACGTGGTGCTAAAAAAAATTGAGTTGAGTAATAGTGGAATATATTAAGCTACCATGGGAAATTCCATCTTAATCGGCCTCCGTGAGACAGCAAGGCAATAGCGTTAATAAACAAGTCCCTCTCACAAGTAGCCCGGGTGATTCGTGTGAATGTTGTTCCTGGTTTCGACACATGGCGTGAGAAAGCTTTATCCGGGAGGCTCAGGTGAATGCAAGGAACTCGCTATTATTGACATTCAGATAAAACCACGACCTGTTGACCGAAATACATTCATTTAGCACCGAGTCTTACTACCAGTTCGGGTATAGGCCTACGCTTGTGAACTAATTACGCTAATGGCCTTAGGGATAAGGAATGTTTATATTTATATAAAGTATACCCACATTTGGGTGGAGTGAGGGTGGAAAACAATTTTGGAAAAACCACCCTCAGTACACCCGATCGAGATTTGAACCTTGATCCACCTGTCATCGGCGGTCTAGTCCACTGCTAGAGTAGCGCCCCGACCATGCGGCCACCGGGGCAGGTGGCCGGGATGATTGATACAATATCATGCTAGAACCAGAAAACGTATCCAAGTAAAATTATTATTATTTTACAATTATGTTATATTTTGAAAAAATACGGTAAAACGGTTTCTTTGGTCTCAATTCCAACGTTTCCCAAAAGAGAAGAAAACCGCCCTACCATGTGACGTCTGGTTTGAGGTATGTAACCTATCTGAACTACGTGCTATGCGGGTACAGAAACGGGCTCCTGAGAGTCGATTTATCAGGATATTAGACACACAACCACGACCAAAGCACAAAACGTATTTAAGAGTGGTGTTACGAATCCTCTACTTGACAACAGCAGCATTGGAATGAGTGAAAGATGTCTGGCCCGTGCTGTATTATCTGCCTACGTTACGCGCTATCTGTGGGATAAGATGGGCTCTTAGCTGGCTATACGGTTAAATGAATGGCACGGCGCATTGCACATACACTCTCGCTCCTTTGTCCAAATTATACTTATAATCTGTATATGTGAAACAAACTAATATACACTGTTGCTAAAACATTATGGCAAAAAGAGCATCATCACATTTCACATTTGCCAGTATTTGGATATTTTTGAGCTTCGAGCCGAGATCGTCATTAAAACTCGGGATCGAGATCGAAAGTTGTGTAGGATCGTCATCTTCTAGCTTCCTCTTGATGTACTTACAAATCAATGTTTAAAACTAAATGGTAAGTATAGGCTATTTAATTTAGATGATATCGGCAGTTTAATTTATAAATCGTTTGGTAGCTTAACAAATCGTTAAAATAAATATCAAATTTCACATTAATAGACTAGAATGAAAAAAAAACCGAAGCTTGCAGAATCCTAGCATGGATGAAATAATATGCACTATTACAGAAATATATTGAGAAAAAGGTAACATCTCTTATAACAAAAAAATATAATCCATTTTCTATACCTCAATTTAAACCATATATTGTGGAATATCTCAGAAATTATTGATTTTATAAAAAATAAAAATGTCAAATAAATTTTTTTTATTCATAATAGTCATACAACTTTTCAATGATAAGTTATTTCGTATCTCAAAGAGCTGTGGAGATATTATTAAAATTGGAAATATCCGTTTATGTAAAGTACCCTCTAAATCAATTTCCCAGGAAAAGAAGATAGGCCATGTTCTTCTTAATATATGAATATTAACCAAAATCTTTAAAGCTGAGTTTGAAATAATCGATGTTTTCCCTTTTGGCGCTGTCATCAACTAACTTTAATTTGGGGTTAAATATCTAAATAAAAATATCCTCAGGGAAACCTTATAGAAACCTTAGATACCAAGTTTTAGCCCAATCGGTGAAATGTTTTCGGCTCTAGGCCAAGATACAGACATACAAACAGACAGACAGTTGGCATCGCATAAAAACGCTTTTTCGGCTTCAGTGGGTCATGAAACGTCGATACACATAAAAATCTCTAATGTGATTTTTTTTTATGATCACAATAATTCCTCTAACCGAGGAATCGCGAGAAAGTAAAATTTAACTTAAAAAAACATTAAGTTTTTTTACTTGAATGTGTTTCATTAAGCAATCGAAGTAATGTGATCAGACCCAATTGAGACTTTCATCCCAAAATCGTGAAGTTTTGACTTTACAAGTTCGCATTCACAGTGATGACGCGGCCAGGGCTTGGATGGTGTGTCTGTTCTAGTTGAGCTAGTTTATAAGTCATTTGCATATATCATCGGTCGGTTCAGAAAGTGTACGAATAAATAACACGTAAGCATATAATCAAGCTATACTCGTCAACTATTTAATACGCCTCTACATGCCATCATTGTTTATTCTCTATTATTGCTTTTCATCGGCTTAGCATTTACAATTTTGTAAAGTCATGGAAAATTATTGTGTGAACAACACGAGTTGGTCAAAGTTAAAACTTTTTATCTCTAAGTTTAAGTATTTTTAATTGTGTAACCATCTTCACAATGCAACTTTTACCTTTCTAACCTGTACCATAACTCTTCCTCGTGTTCTTCACTCATCTCGTTCACCTTATAGTTGATCCACTAAGCTCCTGCCCTTTTTATACGTGTGTCCCACCTAACAACCAGTTATTTAAATATAGCTGCACCCGCTTCAGTGGTCACATGATCTACGACATAGATGGTGGTGTAACTATAGGATTCCATAGGTGGCAAAATGCCACAAGCCCACGTCCAAAATGGGCCCCACCCACCCAAAATTAATTTAAATGTTGATTTTTTTCAGCCTATATAAGTTTTAATATTGATTATAATTTTATTTATAATATTTATTAATATAATTTTATTCAATTCAGATAACTTTTTTTTAACATTATATACTATTCAGTGGCAATTTTATTAGACAAATGTAGACCTGTATTAAGTAAGCTATAAAAGAATTGCAATAATAAATGCCAATGTAACTTATTACTATCTCCAATTACTCATACTATTGGGAGGGAGGCTTTATTTTATTGAGAAGGGGGCTGAGGAGGGGCACCGTAAAAGTTTTGCGACGGGCTTATTACTGTCTCGTCACACCTCTGTGTGTAATATGGGAAATACTTTCAAAATTTAAAATTGTTTCATGAGTTAACCGAATACAAATTTGCCCTAGTTATAATTAAATTAAACATAAAATACCAAACATTCATGCAGCAAAACATGCAGAGGCATCCCACATAGAATCGACCATAAATCAATCATAACCTCCAAACTCAAGACGACGATGAAAAAATGCATAACTACACACATCCGCTTCATGTTATTAGCTGATGAGGGCGTGCGTGCAGCGTGACCACATGACAACGCATTTTGATATTGTGATGTAAATTACTCTCTCTTTTTGCACCACCTCTTACCACCTGTTCAGGTTATACGCATATGTACTAATGACTCTAATGTGCTAGGGTTGAGTAAGGTTAAATTTTAGAGAACGTGTATCCGGGATTCAAACCACGATCTCCCTGTCATCAGCAGTCTAGCCTAACATGAGAGTGACACCTTAGATCAAACGTCCACCGAAGCAGGTGATGTAAATTACTGTCGTGCAAAAAATATTCCCACGTGATCTACTGAAAATGCCTTCGCGAGCTAACAGTAGCTCACGATCGACGGTTTGACGAACTTTGGTATAACCTCTCAAGCATTAATACTCTCACAATTGACTGCATTGGCATTGAAGAGAATATCAGGTTTCAAATCCTGGCTGGGTGTATAGAAGTTGTTTTTATAAACATTTTCCACTTTCCTTCCACTCAAATCCGAGTATATTTTCTTTCAACTAATACCTTCTTAAACCCTATATAAATATGTAAACAACGGATGGCCTGAACTGATGGTAATACATGGTACAAAAACGAAAACTTCCGATTTGGTACTAGGTGTCACATGATCTAAGTCTTTGGGTTCTCAATAGATTGGATTGTGAGAGTGAGGTCTAGGTTCGACGAATCAAGTTCTTGTGAGGGGTGATTTTCCACATTAGGTTTCATAATTATGGTTTCCCACACTCCTTGCTGATACGGGTGCAATTATTTCAACAAAACTTCCTCATCCCTAAAGCTTAATTGAGGGGTATCCACAGTGAGGCCCGTGGAACCTCTGTAGCTCTCTTCTCTTTTGAGACCCAAAACCGTATTTATTGTTTAATGTTTTATAATATATATTAAAAACAAAAGATATACTTTAATGTAGCTTGTTTTAGTTTTATAAGAAGCTCGGATATTATAATAAATTGAACTTATAAATAAATGGTTTTATTAATTTACTTTTAGTTCTCGAAGTATTCAATATAGTGTTCTTAATATATAAAACTAAAAAAGAGGTCAATGTTAAAAAATTTAAATGTTGTCAAAATTAACGTTTTATAGTTACAATATATTAAGTGTGTGTGTGTGTGTGGCACATGGCCATAAAATAATTAAGACTAGTTCTAGAATTTATATTCCAAACAACAACCTTGGGCCCATGCCTTATATTAAGCCGTTAATAACCATTTTGCAGATTAAAATAATATATAATATAAATGTTGCACCAAAATGAATAACAAACAAATCTAAGATTATGATATTTAATTATTGACAATCATGGTGACATGGTGGTCCAAGGGTAAGGTGTTGGAATTCAGTGCTGGGGATATAGGGTTCAATCCTCGGTCCCAGCACAGATTTATCTGATTGCCATAACCCTTCCTTCACCTCTGACAAGACGTGTATTAATCACAACTTGTGAATGTGGGAAATGCCAGGCCTCCACCGTGGTTCGGATCCCCCCGTTAAGCTGTAGATCCTCCATTTCATCTCACAATCACCCGACCATTACACATTAGCGTAAGTGCGTATAACCCAAACAGATAGTAAGACGCGGTGCTAATAAAAATATGAATTATTATTATTATTAACATTAGAATGATAATACATGAAGGGGGGAAGTGTATACGTGAGTAGGGGAGGATTAAGTGGGCTTTATAGGAAAGGGGGCGGGGTGATTTGAAAGTTGCACAACAAGGTTAGCGACAGTTTATCAAGACAACTTTTCTCTCTCCATGTTATGCCAGAGTGACATCAAACTAAAGCTTTCAACATACTTATATATTATATTATGTATATATGTATATGGTTGACTTTTTACCTATAAACTTGTCGATACTCTTCTTAAACATCTAATTAGAAGTTATGATCCCAAGGCTTTTTTTCAAAAGACAGTTAGTACCAAAAGTTGTTTTAGTAAGTTTGTTGTGTAACTTTTCCTAGCCCTCCTCCTCCATTGAATAAATAAATAAATAATAATATTTAGCACCGCATCTTACTACCTGTTCAGGTTATACGCTTCGAGTACTAATTACGCTAATGGATTAAGAAAATGGGGAGGTAAATATTAGAGGAAGTGAACCCGAATTTGCGTGGAGGGAGAGTGGAAAACCATTTAGGAAAAAACACCCCCAGTTCACCCGACCGAGATTCGAACCTCGATCTCTCCATCCTCAGCAGTTGAGCCTAACACGACTAGCGCGTTAGCCAACTACGCCACCGAGATGGGTAATATAAATATATATATACCATCCTCTAATAACTTTATATTTATTCATTGGTATTAAGACTTCAAGAATGCGTATTAGTTCTACGTTTTAATACATGGATTATAATCACTCATAGGACAGTTATGGTGGTAATAAGGGTGGTTTAGAATAAATGCACCCACAGTAGAGTGTATTGGGAACGGGGGAAACCGGATGGAACCCGGACAAGAGTTAAACTCTCTTCTTCCTCTTCACTGGTAATTATATATATTGTTGAAAGTAATTGCGTTGGCTTCATTAAAAACTTTTTTTTTCAGATAAATGAATTAACGGAACAAATAAATAATATAACACCACCATGCATATGTTCTCAAATAGTCTACGTTAATTTGAAATAAAAATTTTAAAAATGTGTTACTAGTAAATGGATATGGAAAGAGCCTCCACGGAAAGAATGTATGATTTCGGGCGTCCCCCTGGACAACGTACTGTATATTAGTACTGACTGATCTCTCTGCAACATGAACTACAGATTGATGTAGCTTACACACACACACACACACACACACACATATATAT